>JAJLTP010000028.1:0-26419 GCA_030568275.1 Lipomyces orientalis
TAACATTGCATGATAGTATCATGGAGCTCACCACCTAAACAACCTATTCCACTATAAAGAGAGGAACATAACGGCTCTTTTACATTGTGGGCGGCGCGGCTCCTTTGATAAAATCGTCATGTATCTCCATCGTTGTACGCTAAATTAAAAGTGAGCGAAATCAAAGGAACGTTTAAAATGGAAGGTGTTGTCATAATTATTTAGGTTGTATATAATGCACGTTCAGGCAAGAAAGGCAGGATTCACATCGAGGTGGTACGACGACATGCTATAGCAGATCAACTGCACTCTGGTTACCTCATATAACACCAGTCGAGTCTGGCACGGATTTAGTGTTATCGAAATGAGCCCAATCGAGCGTCAATTTAAACTCAAAACAGACAACATAGCGCCCGTTCGTCCGTACAAATAATAACATACAGTACCATAACAAATCAACCGCAAAAACAAAAAAACCTGAAATAAGCGCACGGTGCTTGTGCTTCATCTATGCTGCGGCGTGGCGCAGTAGTTGCTATATCAAACTAAAGACGATTCCCCTTATGCATATAGGTGTAAACTCCGACCGGGTCTGGACTGGCATAATCTGCCTACTCATATGATCACATCTCTGCTTCGAAGTACAGCTCCTGTCTACGATATCTGCTTTATCAATACGGAAGGACATGGTGAGGCTTAGACATCATCTTGCTTCGCGTACGTCTGTGTCCATTCTCGAGCTAATCCGGTGAGCATTCCATACCAACTTGACAACCAAATCAACATACCTGTGCTAATTGCGGCCCGTTCGTCTTCTTTCCATCGTTGTGCGACGTCATTTGCAAGAGGATCATCCTTTTGATTACAATGTTAGCCATTTGCGGCATCTCAAATTAAGGCACACATATGCATGCGGCCACACGTACAGGATTGGGAGCTCCTAGTAAAGCCTGTACTGACAACAAGATGGTGCGGATTTGTAACGCAGGCGACCAATTTGCTGTTTTATTATCACGTCAGCGATGCCCCACACTTCCAGAGGAGAAGACACTCATGTATTTAAACATACTTTTCAAGACGTCCAGACAGATCCGTCCTAGTTTGTCAATATTTGGGTGGTAGATCTTTGTCAGAAACCGGA
This sequence comes from Lipomyces orientalis, assembly GCA_030568275.1. Lineage (NCBI taxonomy): Eukaryota > Fungi > Ascomycota > Lipomycetes > Lipomycetales > Lipomycetaceae > Lipomyces > Lipomyces orientalis. The sequence goes on from JAJLTP010000028.1 coordinate 1,121, forward strand.
CCTTAGGAGCGACCATGGGGTACTCCTCCGGAAGGAATAACTCGAGCTTAAAGACACCACCTGCAATTTGCCGGAGTGTCAGTACTTGTGCTAAACTTTCCTATACTCGTCCTTCGCCGCAATAAGAGTTTCAAATCACCAGTATTGGCTTGCTGGTATAAAACTTACCCTCATAGGGAGATTGTGATGGGCCGTCAACAGTGACATCAAAGTATCGCAGGTTGTCCTCATGAGGAACCGCATTGATGCCAGGAACCGGGTCGCTAACTAAACGTTCAGTTTCCTATTTGTTAGAAAAATGATCACATTAGCATTTATTTCACTATTACGAGAAAGGTCCACGATGTCATCACACCCAATACTAACCTTAATGATTCGCTTGGGCAAGGCCATTGCTGTAACGTTCTTGATTTGAATATCGAGATGCAATATCCTGTATCTGTGTATATATCCGGTGATGTTCTAGGCACCGCCAACTAAACAACAAAACTCAAAGGCTGTCTATCGCTTGTACAAACGAGGTTCGGCACTATACGTTCTGGTGAATTTATCAACCTTAGACAGGAGAGTCAGGCGGTGCTGTGGAGCGTGGAGATCAGGATGGCGACCTAACGCACATCTGCGGGGGTATTGTACCTTGAAACCCGCCACAATTTGGCAGCAATCGCTTTCTACATTCGTTACCAATCGTCAACTTGAAGTAGCTAGTTTGATTTCTGCTGGCATTGTTGCAATTGAAGGATTCGAACTATGATTGACTATTTTACGGTGTTCACCACGGGTGGAATTGTGCTCTGGCAAAAGTGTTATCAGCCTGTTTCTGCGGCGATTGTCGACTCGTTGGTGTCTGACATCTTCATTGAGGATCGCGGTCGTTCCGGCGAACAAAGTTCACTTACCAAAAATCGGTATACAGTCAAATGGACCACTGCGAATGATTTTGGTATCATCGTTGTTGTAAGTGTATTATGGTGTTTATAGCAGTACTTGCTGGCAAGGAAGTTAACGAAGTCAGGCCGTGTATCAGTCCCTGCTCCAGATCTCGTTCATTGATGAACTCCTTGCCAGTGTTAAAAAATTGTTCACCACTCTCTATGGTGATGAGCTAAAAGATAAGGATCCCGAACAGTTACCAGTCTGCAGGTTCGACGACTACTTCGCGGTGCGATACGCCGAGTTAGAAAAGCTCTCTGAGGGCCGCAAGGTGGGAAAACCGTCAGTGCCGTCCAATGGCGTTCCAGGAGAAAAAATATCTAGTGATGATGGGGCCGAAGATACATTGGAAGCCCCATCGCGAGTGACAAGTTCAGATAGCATTGGTGATGCGGCAACGGCCGCGTCCGCGTCCGCGAAGAAGCTTCCCTTGGGTAAGCGGGGAGGCCGGCGCGGGGGTCGAGGTGGAGCCAAGGCCAGAGTCGGCCGGGAATCTCCGTTTGCGTCGAGTGGTGATGAAGTTCCAGCGAAGAAATCTGGAAAAAAGCTGAGAAAATGGGATATTGATGGGTCGGCCCGGGACATTTCTGATGACGAGGGTCCACTTGATTTCTCTACTGCCGACGCGAATGGAAATGTAGCGGTGGATGAAGACGATAATGACAATCCGCTATTGGAAGACGAGAATTTTGAAAACTGGGGAGCCAAAACAAAATCAGGAGAGTTCATTCTTAAAGATCTCTCGTCTGAAATTAGCTCAATTCTTGCCACTCCAGACGCTTCAGGGACGACTGAAGGTACTGGTGGTGGGGGTGCCGCATTAGCGTCGGGTTTTGGTTTTTTCCGCAACATCATTGGAAGCAAGGTCTTAAAAGAGCAGGACTTGGACAAAGCGTTGGCTGGTATGAAGGACCATTTAATGAAGAAAAATGTTGCTCCAGAAGTCGCTCAGCATATGTGTGATGTTGTCAATAAGAGCTTGGTGGGTACGAAGACAGGAAACTGGACGTCGATTGAGAAAGCAGTGCGAGCAGCAATGGAGGATGCGCTACGCAGGATCTTGACGCCATCTACTTCAGTTGACTTGTTACATGAGATTCAGCGCGTGAAATCAGGAAATCCTCCACGCCCATATGTCATTTCAGTAGTTGGGGTAAACGGCGTTGGGAAATCTACCAACTTGTCGAAGATTGCGTTTTGGTTGTTGCAGAACAACATGAAGCTCTTAATCGCGGCTTGTGACACATTCAGATCGGGAGCAGTGGAGCAGCTACGTGTGCATGCGCGGAACTTGAAAAAACTTACAGAGCGTGAAGGAGGTGAAATTGAGCTCTTTGAGAAGGGTTATGGTAAAGACGCTGCTAATATTGCTCGTGATGCTATTAATTACGGTCGGGAGCATGCCTTCGATGTCGTCCTCATCGACACCGCCGGTCGCCGCCATAACGATACGCGACTCATGTCATCACTCGAGAAGTTTGCAAAGTACGCAAATCCCGACAAAATTGTTATGGTCGGTGAGGCACTCGTCGGCACGGATTCCGTCCAACAGGCTCGCAATTTCAACGCTGCGTTTGGCCCAACTCGCAATCTTGACTTTTTCCTAATTAGCAAATGCGACACAGTTGGCGATATGATTGGAAGTATGGTTAACATGACGTATTCCACGGGTATCCCGGTCTTGTTTGTCGGAACTGGTCAAATGTATACCGATCTTCGTACTTTATCAGTTCCATGGGCAGTCAATATGTTGATGGGATGATTATTTGCAACGGACTGATTGGAAGCATGTAATAAAATACGGTTATTGCTACGGTACTATCTATCTTCGCACCGGCGACTCGCTGTGACGATTATAACTCTCACGGTGCCTTTCTTAGAAAATGTCACACGAGGAACGAGGCATTTTGGACTGGGGATGGTTTAGCCGCCGTCTTAACCTTCCTTCAAATCAAATAATCAAGCACGATGTCGATTTCATTAATCTGATTTAGCAATTGCGCATTCTTATAATGTTGAAGAGTCAGTCGGCCGGTAAAATTGCAGTAAATACTCCCTCGTACTGTAGTTCACGCTGCCTATCTCCCAACGAAAGGCGTCCTACAGACAACGCGGCCAAACCGTAGCAAAAACGTTAGTAGCAGACCATTTACTAACGAACAATATTTTGATAATACGGCATGCCGAGTTCGCCCATTATGGAGAAATATCTACTGCGAGTAGTATCCCGACTAACAAGGGACAAGCGAAGAATCGTCGCAAGCAGTTTGTCGATCGCCGGCTTCCATAACCAGACAAGATCACATTCAAACGCGGCCTTCTCAGCTGAGGAGCTCTCACATTTCAATGCCCTCGCCTCGACATGGTGGGACGCAAGTGGTCCATCGAGATTACTGCACAAAATGAATCCGTTGCGGATATCTTTCATTTTCGACACAATTGACCGATATGCAATTCAGTCCGTCTCTCGAGACACTGGTCTCAAGATTCTAGATGTCGGGTGCGGAGGAGGTATTCTCACTGAATCCCTAGCTCGAAATCCCCGAGTGTCTTCAGTCACTGGAATTGACATGTCAGAAGACGTTCTGGCAATTGCGCAGCAGCACAAGAAACAAGATCCAGCTTTGGTTTTTGGCGGCAAATTAGAGTACAGGCTGTGCTCGCTATTGGATATGCCAGTTCCCAAGGCAGCTAGCGAGGGACAAGAGGAAGAGAGATATGATGCAGTGACTTTATTTGAAGTACTTGAACATGTCCCGAATCCATCTGGGGTTCTGAAAGCGGCGACTGATCGTGTAAGACCTGGCGGCTGGATTTTTGTTTCGACCGTGAACCGTACTGCTGCAGCGTATTTAACAACAATTTTTATGGGGGAAAAGCTGTTAAGAATTGTCCCAGAGGGGACTCATACTTGGTCGAAGTATATCAACGAAAGAGAGCTGAGGGAGTGGTTTAACGAGCATAAGACGACCGTGCCGGGCTCAGGAGACCATTGGGATGTCATTAGAAGTGAAGGTTGCATATACGTACCATTTTTGGGATGGAAATTCGGTGGACCACGGGATCTTGGAAATTATTTCCTAGCAGCAAGACGCCTGCAGTGACTAAATTTATATCATAGAATCAAGTAGATATATTTACATTCTGTAAAGAACATAAGAAAATAACGCGAAATAGGTCTAGACCTAGGCAGCTTCTTTAATTTCCTCTTTATCTTCCTGTACAGGTTCATCCACAAACTGTGGCAAACCACCACCGTCTTCCATCATATAGCTAGGAACACCCTCGCCTTCAACATCGTAAGACATCTCTTCACCTAGAGCCTCTAGTTCGGCATCTAGCTCCGTCTCCGAGACATCGTCTGGCAGCGCATAAGAGCGAGCCATAGTTTCCTGGAGCTCAGACGACATATCCAGTAAGTCTTCCATCTCGTCTTGTATAGATTCGATCTTGTCAATATTGATCTTGCCATACTGCTTCCTCAATTCTTTATTGGCCTCCTTCATTGCATCAACCGTAGTCATCACGTTCCTCAAGTTTGTAGTGGTCATCGACGCCTGTTCCATATTCCAACTTTGAGTCTGTAGAGAATCCTTTTGAGCCTCAATCATCTTTCGTTGCTTTAGCAGCTTGAGGGCCTTCTGCTTTATAGCCTGTTTGCCAGGTCCTTCGTTCATCCGAGCTAGCTTCTGTTGGTAAACTGATAGTTCCGAATTTAGCTTCGATAGCTTCACATCCAGTGTTGATATCCGAGTATCCAGCTGATTAATTAATTAGCAGTTGTCCTGAATCCGTTGGGATTCCAACTTACGTTACTCATAGCATCGTCCAGTGTTGGCTTCGGCACCGTCTTCTTTGCTCCGAATATACGATTCATTGTGACTATCGTTCAAGCAGTGGGACAAATAGTGAAAGGCATATGAAAGATGTGAAACAGCGATGGCAAACGCACCTACGAAGTTCGCCGTAAGGTCTTGGGTCGTCAGGATACAGCTCGTTTGGCGTACAGCGATGCGTCGGCCAAAGTTCCCGCTTATACGGAAACGTCATAGCTCCGAGCTTAAACTGTTATGGCAATTGAAAGAATCAAACTTTCATCCACCACTTTTAACAAAATCTTCGTCAACTGCTTACTGTCGCTGACTACTCGAAGCTGATTCCTTGCCTGCAATTTGTCCCCGGATTTTGCCGAGTTATTATCACATCGTCACTAAGCAGCATTGATGCTCCGACCTTCCGAATACACAGTACATATACCCTCTAGAAGCAGTCTTTAACAACCGTTAATTTCACCTCGCGAGCTGTACCGCTGTACCTCGAGTTCTGGTACCACGATACCTCTTCACTGCGAAGTACTTCTACAGAATGTTTTCCCCAATACCAGACGCCCTGACCGCTTTCAGTAAGTCTGAGAGTTAAGGATTGAGCATTTTCGGCAGAACTAATGAATGCAGAGAACGGTCAATTTTTAATAGTGCTTGATGACGAGTCCAGAGAGAACGAGGGCGATTTGATAATCGCAGCTGAGCACGTCACCACGGAGAAGATGGCATTTCTCGTCCGATATTCCAGCGGCTATGTCTGCGCTCCATTAACCAACGCACGGGCAGATGAGCTGGAGCTCCCGCTAATGGTTGTGAAGAACAATGACCGACACGGCACAGCTTACACTATTACTGTGGATTTTCGGGAAGGCACTACCACTGGGATTTCGGCACATGACCGAGGATTGACTTGCAGGAAACTTGCTGATTCCAGTGCTACTGCTAAAGACTTCATGAAGCCAGGTCATGTTGTGCCACTACGAGCTGTCGATGGAGGCGTGCTAAAGAGACGAGGACACACGGAGGCTGCTGTGGGTAAGTGGTTGCCAGATGAGGTAATGCACTGATACGTGACTAAGCTCTAATCTTTTCGTCTTAGATCTATGCAAATTGACTGGATTAGCACCTGTAGGAGTTATCTGCGAGATAGTGAATGATAGTGATGGTTTGATGGCCCGGCGGGACGATTGTCTTCTATTTGGAAAGAACCATGACATTCCAGTAATCACCATCGATGCTTTGGCCGAGTATATTCAAGGCCAGTCATCATGATTAATGTTGATTAAATTGACGTCAGACCTGATGTTAGGTGCAGAGATTTCTCGGCAGTAGACGGTGTTATAAAAGTTCTGTCGCGTTTAGTTTCAGGCAAGCACTGGAACATGTATAAGTCAATTATGTGGTTCTTGAGTCTTAAATACAGCGCCTTCATGCTCTACGATTTAAAGTTCTGTCAGATCAAACATGCATTGACAGAGTATTGTAAACCATTGCCCTACCCATAACCAGGTCATCATCCTTGCTGGAAACAGTTAAGACCACTAAATAACAATGCCATTTATAGATGGGAAAGATTGAATTCGATAGAACAGAAAAGTTTTACTACCATTAGAAGTCAATCGCCTGATGGCACATTGGCTTCTTGCATTTCTAGGATATCAAACAAGATCCATCTGATTATTTCAGTTCCGTTAGGTAACTTATGGTTCAGTATTATTTCAAGATGTCTCAGCTCGCCACTACAGCTGATTGCGAACGGATTCTCATTAAGTTTATCTATAGATATTCCAATATATCTTGCGAACCTTATTGGGCCGTCTTGGATCTGTTGTTCCGTATGTTCGCAGCGACAGCTCCGCATGTAAGATTGGCGATCGAGAATCATCGGCTGTGCCGTACTTTTACAGCATCAACTGCCCAGATATCTAATCTGACAAGCCCCTGCACCGCCGTCAAGACATTGCCTGCAATTCACTGCACAGTCCGGGAATCCGCGGCATTGAGACGACATGATTTTGCGCCAGTACTGCCGCATTGGTGGGCCAACAGTTACCGCCTCGGCTTAGTAGGGGCGATTTGTCCGACTACACTTAATGAAGCGCCAGTAGCTGTAGTCATTATCCAGTTAGATCGATAACTCCCCAACAATAAACGAAACTACCGTTGGCATAACCTACAATAATTCAAAATCGGCCAAGCGAGCAGAACTGTTGCGGAAGTTAAACAGAATGAACGAATCACCGACAACTTCTAGCTCAACTAATTTGTATGGTGGCTTTCCAATCACTAGATTGTATCCGCCCCGCCATTGCGCATCCATTACTGGATTAAGTAAGAACGCCGCCCTCCCACCGGTGGTGTTATGTCGGCGCTTACGTCGACACCACACCCGACAATCATTTGCTGCGGATGATTTATTGGTAATTCATGTTCAGACTAATAATTCAAAACCTCACTCCAACGGTCGAATATTCTACTCCAAAATAAGAGGTTGTGTAGGTGTGGCGCATGAGCTAGTAGTCTGGGGCCTGGTCAAGCCGGATTAACTCCCCGGAAGTAACTGTTCTCGGAAAATTCGGCGATAACGTCTACTGATCTGATCGTCCACCTTCAAATACCACCATCCACCATCAATCCCATTCTTTGTCACATAGTCAATCCTGATCTGATCTCCTCTCTACAGTCAGAATCCGTCTCAATTGTTGTCGCCCGATTACTATGAGTGTCTGCGTCAAGAAGTACCTCCTCAACAGCGGGTTTTACATGCCCGCCGTGGGACTCGGCACCTGGCAGGGCCAGGTTGGCTCCACAGCCGCCACGGAAATGCGCGACACAATTATCTACGCTCTTCAGAAGGGCTACCGACATATTGACACAGCTGCCGTCTACGGTGTCGAAGAGATTGTAGGCGAGGCCATTCGGATGTCTGGAGTGCCTAGATCGGAGATCTTTCTTGTCACTAAGCTGCATTCTGCGCACCACGCCCGTGTCGAAGAGGCCTTTCTTGAATCTATGAAAAGACTGAATTGCGAATACATCGATCTATATTTGATGCACTGGCCGCAGGCACTTACGCACGACGGCAAACCTACTAAGACGCCCACGCCACCAGAGACGTGGCTGTCGATGGAAGCACTCAAGAAGAAATATCCTGATCTGGTTCGCAGCTTAGGGGTTTCGAACTTCTCGGAAAAGACAATGGACGAATTGCTAAAGGTCGCCACAATTGTTCCTGCTACAAATCAAGTCGAGGTTCACCCGATGTTACCGCAGCATGATCTTGTCAAATACATGAACGAGAAAGGAATTATTACTACTTGCTACTCACCACTCGGTCAGTACGTTCCCGCAATACTAAAGAACCCACGCGTGCTAGAACTAGCCGAGAAGTACAATGTTACAGCTGCTCAAGTTGTATTAGCTTGGGAAGTTAGCCGAGATCTTGTCGTCATCCCCAAGAGTACCAATCGCGAGCGCATTATGCAGAACATCACCTATCCAGAACTTGCACCGGAGGATATTGCGTTCTTTAACGACTTTTACAAGCCGCCTGGAATGCATAGACGACTGTGCCAGATCAACGGCGGTACTCCCACAGGTCATGATATCGTCATGGGCTGGACGTACGAGGAATTGGGATGGGAGCCTTTCACTGTTGAGGAGTAATGTACTTAGCAGCATCGTTGTATAGCAGTGAATCATCTCTGAAGCCCTCTGGAAATGAGTGGTTGCCCGTATCGGACTGGCTATGTTATATGTCGAAATGTTCTATCTTCGCTCTTTTTTGCGCACCTATTTTATAGCAAACGGCGATCATTTGTGCATTTGGCCACCGTCATGGTGAGGTGAATGTGGTTAGGCAATACAAAGGCCAAATTCTACAAAAATTTTCGCCCATGAACAAAGCAGAAGACAAAGTCAGAGATATAATTTGCCTGCGATTAGTCTCATCTCACGTAGCTTCTATTAGCATACACGAGAGTTACGAGAGCTGAAGCGATTTCTTCTTTGTTGCAAATCAATTTATCGTGGATGCAGAATCGAATTGAGTATTCGCTGGACGGTTAGGCGCGCATGGGCACGTCATCAGGTACTACAACTGGCCACGGTAGGACTGCCCAAGTTAAAAAAAAGCGTCGGCTTAGTGCAATGCAGTCACTGTCATGTGAGAAAAATTTGGCCTCCGCATTGGATTTGACACTCTAACGTAATACAAGCATACATAGAAGGATACATTATGGCGCGGCCACGACAGGCGTTCCACCCTCCACTCTATGGCGCCATGACCTCATCTTCATTTTCATCATCTTCGTCCTCGGAGTTATCATCGCTATCATCGTCACTCTCGTCGTCGAACTCGCTACCGTCAGCGAATTCCTCTTCAGTTCCGTCCTGATCACCATCCTCGATCCTTTTCTTCAAAGCATCGAACGGATCAACAATGACTTCATACCCGCCTCTCTCAAACGAATCCTTCATGCCGGCAACTTTCACTGGATTACACGCAATAAACACGTGACCTTGCTTAACATCAAAAATGGGCAGCAAAAACTCTTTAAGCGCATGCCTCATATCATCGCCGGTAACCATCCGTGCACTAGCCAAAAACTTTTCATTCGCATTCTCGCCCAGCCCTTTTAGGACTTCTTGCAGGTACTTACGCGACGCGGCCGCGTAGTAGTTATTATCCGCCTCCGCGATTGCCGAAACAATGACGCTGATCGCGCTGTCGATGAGGAGCGGCTCAAAATCTGCTGCACCGGATGCATAAGATTCCACAATTTCCTTTGCTTTTTGGATTGCGATAGGGGCGTCGGCCGCACGATAGACTCTAAATCCGGTATATCCTCCTTCGATAAATCTTATCACACCTGCACCGTAGGCAAGACCGTTACCTCTAATTCCGCGCCAGAACGGGCCCTCCACTGCCTCGAGGTATGCCGCAGCGACAGCTAGAGCTGGGATATAGGGATGCTTGAAGTCCGTGGGACCATTTGTCAGTAGAGTCGCGTACGAAGATTCAGTGGATGGTACTGGCAACAGGTAAACCCTACCGCCCAATTGTGCACCTTCTTCATTCTGGTTGAGATACGACCTCGATACGGGCACAAGAGACTTTTCAGCAGGGCTGGCAGACGCACCGGTCAAAAACATATTCCAGCTGGATGCAGGTTTTGCCAGTTGCTTGACATCAGCGGAGATGATAACACGAACATTTTCCGGCGTGAATAATACACTTCTCAATTGCTCCAGCTTCGCAATCAATGGCCTAGCATCTACTTTAACATCTTTACTTAGCTGGGATAACAAACTTTCCATCTCCAGCTCATCAAGCGATCGTCGAGCAGATCGCTTCGTCAGTAACAGTCGCTTTGTGGCCGAGCTGACGATGTAGGTACCACTGCGCTTGGACTCCGACAATCCCATAATCGCTTTCTCGATGACAATCTGCAGTCTCTGAGCGTCGAACTTGCTGTTCCAGATAAGACGCTTAAACCATTCAATAGCCTTGCCGTACTTATCTGGGACAACTTGTAACTCAAAGGATACCATTTCTTCGAACTCGCCATCAAACCCAATGTAATAGTTGTTTGCAATAGTATCCTTCTTCAATTCCTTAACTACCTGCTCGTAGTCCACTATTGTACCATCATCTAGAACAACTGGCGTTGCGTAAAAATTGGCGAGGAGGATGAAGAGGTATGGAAGGAGATCGTGTGGAATGACTGCCGAAGATAGCAGTAGACTAACGCTAACAAAGTTAGATTTTACGTGCTCGTAGTGGACGTAAAGAGGTAGTTCTTTCGCGAAATCTTTGTCAAGAATATCTTGAATTTCAGATTTGGGACTGTGAAACTTCAGTCAGATTCCGCTCAAAGTATTATAAGACGATATAAGGCAACTCACTCTGAATCGCTCATGGCAAGACCCGCCTTCGCAGTAGCTGGCCTAATGAAATTGACCTTAGCAGGATCCGGAGCCGGAAAACTTGCCAACAATTCGTCCGGAATCTTCGTCTCGTTCTCGTCCTGTGCGCTCTTCAGTCGCTTTGCAAGCCTCTCCAGACCCTCTTCGCCTAACTCCTCCTTCCGGTTCCGCAATCTAAGGTTTGCAGCTTTCCGAAGATTCCTAGCAAGCGTAGCAGATGGCTTCGCCAGCACAGCAACGTGCGGATTATTGAGTAACCATTTCTCAATAAGAAGTTCCCACGCCTTAGCATCATACAATAAAATCGTGTCAAACTCACGCAAATGTTTAGCCTCCTCTAGCGACTCGCCGTTTAGCTTTCCATACAAGAAATCCTCGATCGCGAGATTGGCTAGGGTGCTTGAATACCGCTCGGCCTGGAGAACATATTGTACTCTTTCGCGCGCGATTACGTCACGCATTTGTTGGAGGTCGAATTGCGATTTGGCGATATGATCGCGGAGTATTTCGAAAACCTTACTTTCAACGCTTGCCAGCTGTTCAGTTGGCACGCTGTGATTGTCAGCATTATTGCGCTCACAAGCATATATAACGACAGGAAAATGCTTACTTGTGGAGCCAGATGTTTAGACCTGTCTCAATGAAATCGTCCGTGTAAACTTCCAACTCCGTGCTAAGAGGATTCTCAATCTCGACCATCTTCTTGCGCAGAAGCGAGACGTCGCTATCTGTCAAGTACATGAGCAAGCAATGCAACGCCGTATTGGTCAGGAAATCTAGGTTTGGAGGACCCAGGAATGACAAGAGGACGTGCCCAGAGCTTTCATCTTTATCCGGGAATTCAATCGTGTCTACCACTGTTTTCGGAAGGCGAGGCGTAGGTGGTGAGTCGACAAATGGACTACACAACAATTAGAGACCATGCGATGATACCACAGACTACACTTACCGCTTGTTGGACTTCTCTGGAAGCGCTGGCAGTTCCTCGTCGAAGTGGCCAACTGTTTCAAGCAGTTCGTCTTTGTCGACAGTTCCCACAACAATGAGACATAAATTATCTGGCCGGTACAGAGAGCGATAAAATTCTCTTATCCGGTCAGCTGTTAGAACTCGAAGCGCGCCCATCAGACCGCCGGTCTCACTTGAGTACCCGCTTCTCTCCGGGTACATGAGTTTCTTGGAGCGGAAAGTTGCGATCGTTTCTGCTTCATTTTCTACTCCCTGCATTTCAGAGAAGACGACTCCTTTCTCGTTTCCTTCGCCATCAACGTGGTAGACCTGTATATCAATTAGTAGGCACACAGCACCCCACCGACGCAACACACCTCTGTGTAACAGGCACTATCCGTTAAGGTTGGATTAATGAGGTGGTCCAAATACACTGGGAGTAATAGCCTGAATCCCTCCCATCCAGCTGTCGAAAGAGTGTACACCGTCGAGTCAGTTGCCGTCCACGCGTTCGTGTTCGAAAACGCGCGATTCCCTAGAGTGTCCAAAAGCCCCTTATACGGATGTTTCTTAGATCCCATAAATATCAAGTGCTCCTAGACAAACCCAATTAGCACCCATGCGATCAACAAAAATTCACATGACGAGGAATGGACCGACCAATGTGTGGGGACATCCGCTGTCATCTTCGATCTCAGTCGCGACAGCGAAGTAGCCTTCGACGATCGGCCGCTCCTGCTCAACTAGAACAATTTGGAGTCCAGTACGAGTTGAGCGCCATTTATATATATCAGACGGACAGTAGTTTGGCTTGAACGACGTTACGAGCTTGAAATATGTCATGCTGAAAGTTGAGAATCGATCTCGGCGTCGATGCGTTGCTGGGCTAGCACTAATTCGGATCACACTCGCCAAATATTCGGCCCGACGCAGTAGCTTCGCAGCTTTGTTTGATGCCCGTGCTAGATTAATTTTTCGTGGTTCTTTGCGGACAATATCCGTTACATGTCCAGCAACATCAGGTTACAGTAGAAGATTTCGAAGTCGCGTTGCCTGGTTCAGTTTTGTCACGATTGGCTTTTCGGTTCGGTTTAATCAAATTGCTCCAGCTCATCGTGGGGAGAGCCGTTTCGCGAGGGGAGCAATTTTGGCGTCTTACCAGCTCGCTGTTTACACCAATATTTTATTACTATTATTCTACGGTCTCTTAATTACTGTCAACTGCCAATGGCGAATGCTTCCACTCTGAACCGTTAATCCTCGACAGAACGCGACTTCGGCTCAAGGCCCCAAAATAAGCAATAAAGGCTGTCAACCGGTCAACGTCCCATTGACCGTCTGCTGCCTTGGTCACAGCTCTGTAACAATTGTTCGCGATTTTCGCGTTGAGCTACGCACACAGACTTGTATAGTATTTAGGTAGGTTATGCTTTTATTCGAATTATTCGTTACGCGACACGCATATTCATACTAACAACTGTCAGATGCCAAGGACGGGCGAGATGCCCAGATGGGACGACAGAATCCTCAACGACAGCCCGCCGTCGTCCGCGAACACCGAAGACCAGCTGCAGACGGCAGTAAATGAGATAAAAAACCATGTGCAGAGCACGGCGACTATGCACAACAATGTGCTCGGAAGACTAGCAAACGAAATTCAATACCTGACCGAGACGGTTCGTGCCGAAAGAGCGGAGTATGTCGAGACTGTTGCCAGTGTGAACGAGAAGTTCGACGACTTGCAGAGCCAGATCACTGAGATAAACGATGAATTGAAGAATATCAGGCGAGATTTCTTCCAGGAGGCGGAGATGATACGCCAGCAGATGCGTGTCGACCAGTCGAGTTTAATGGAGGTCCTACAACACCGTGTGCCTGTAAGCAGAAGTATAGTAGACATTCAGCGCGACGTGGACGTCATCAACGAGGCTTCGCGCAGGGTATTAGACCAATTCTCACAACTACGCGACATACCCGCCGTTCCGACAACAGTACCCTCCACCGGGTCGACTGAATCTCCACAGCGCAGACAGCACGCTCCACAAGTTCCTCGGATTCCGAACGCTCCAATGCCCCAGCTACAAAGACCTGCGACAGTACCGCAACTTCCCAGCAACAGCACCCCATCGGACCGCAACTCCACCTCCAGCAACCCGATGCAGCTCCACCAAGCTGCACCAGTCCAAGCGACCATAGTTCAACGGCAACCACCGGCCGCACCCCGTCCACAAGCCGCACCGCAGAACAGGAGCGAACCAGGCAGGTTGATGTACATCATGGCGATTAACGTACGGAGCGTGAAGGACATGTGGATAGAATATGCAAATGGCATAAATGGCGGGCCATCCATTCGCCAGCTCGAGAACCAGCACGGCACAGCTTGGCGTGGTGGAGCGCGGTCGGCTCAGAGTAGAAAATTTCAGCGACAAAGGGCGGTTTATGATGCGATTGAACGCGGCCTTGAGATGGGAAAGTCGGCGGACGAGTGTTGCCAGGAACTCGAGCAGCTTCGCGCGCGGCAAGACGGCAAATGGCATTCGCTCACATGGCTTCTACATAATATACCAAGCAATATGTTTGAACAGTAAATATGCACGGCTATTGTATTGGTTGGTTAAATATTGGATTCATGGTTTTACCTACGGCCATTGTACATTTATTAGTTCATAAGGATTTGTAATAGTAGAGTCGCAAATGGTAGGTAGATTTAGGGTCGGTTTACTTGTACGATAAAATTTGTATTTATATTGTGTTATATAATATGACGCTGCGAGACTACAACGTATTCCTTCTGAGACAATTTACAGTATCAGTAAGCGATGTCACATGCTCAGATGTGGTTGCGAGTATCAGACAAGATCCAGTTCGTTTTCTTGAACACGATAGAACTTAGCAGAACGGCGATCCAGACCAGTACCTCGTGACGACATATTCAGAATATAACAATGTTAGCACAATAATGACAGAAGAAAAGGTAATATACAGTCCTCCTACCACCAACTAGAAGTATCCTGAGTGAGATGTGATAGTAAACAAACGTAGTACACCACAGCAAGTATACCATCCCATCCCATCCTATCCATAATCAACAATTCATATAATATACATCTACGCGATGCTTTCATCGCAATTATTCTTTTCATTGGCAAGCAGTCAAAACTTTCATATCGTAACGTTAAGATAACAATACACAACCTGTCATCTCTTTCTTCTAAGCACGCTGTTCCTGCGAAGACGATGGTCCCGTAGACGGTGCATATGGCGGCCAATGAGAAATCATCGGCTGTGAGATTGTAGTCGGCGGAGGACCTCGGGGCGAGGGGTAGCTGGGGTTGTACCCACTACTACTATACACGGGAGTAGTAGTTGTCAACGTCGAGTTCTGGTAGCGGCCCTTTTTTGCGGCCGATGGAATGAAGAGTTCATATCCACGTTGCGTATCCCGAGTGTATCCGTCTTCGACAACTACACCCGGTGGCAGCACCGCGTTATTCATCTGCACAGTTCCAGCCAAATGAGCCGGACCGCCACGAGGCTGATCATAGTACGATGGCACAGGTGGTCTTCCGTAGCTTGATGACTGAGGAGGTGGTGGTTGCTGATACCGGTAATCATCATACCGTGAAGCTGTGGACGGAACTGGCGGCGGAGGATGGTCCGCTGGCGAATAAGGTACGTGTCTCGAAGGCTCATACGGATTCGGCTCTCGTACCCTGTACTCAGGGGACGGCCGTCTCTTTGACCTATCATCCTCTGTGTCCCAGTCTCGCTTACGCTTCAAATCGTCGTTGGGCTGATACAAGTCATCGCGCGGCACTGGGGGAGCATACTGTCGGAAACCATCCTCATGGCTTCTGTAATCATCCTCGTACCTGGATACCGGAAGAGCTTGACGTATTGGAGCAGCAACATGCCCTGTTTCTTCAACTTTCAGTGATGGAATAGAGAATTTGGGAAACGCTCCAGCTAGGACTTTGTTGCGCAGTTCGATAAGTTTCTGGCATTCGGCAGCTGGATCAAACGGGTATGGGGCTCCAGTATTAGAGTCTGACGATGAGAATATTCCCTCCGCAGACATTGTATGTATGCGATAAGTGGTGATCAATATAGGTTGACTCGAAGTACTGGAGAATTCCTGTAACATATGGTGTCGAATATGCGGAAACCAACGTTGTGTTCATGTATGTGTTGCGTATACGGAGCATCCGTCACATCAGATCGGCGCCAGCTGTCGAGCAATTCCCACGCACGAAAAGCCCACGCGGTAGAATTTGAGTTTGCTTCCGATTGCAAAACTCAAATACCCGGCTCGCCAGCAACACAAGAGAACTGAACAGTGCACGACTGCAACTTATCGCACACAACTTTCCCGGCAGTTCTTTCCCTCTTTACTTTACTACATATTTCTCTCTTACGTTTATTCAGTCTGTAGAACAAAATGACAGCGCCGACAACCGAGGACGAGAAAATCGTCTTCTTTTTCGACATTGACAACTGTGAGGAACACCGAACACCTGCTGGTACGTGCTTCTCACGCCGGACCTTGATCCTGACTTATTTTAGGCCTGTATCCTCGATCGTATAAGATTCACGATATCATGGCCAAACTTATCGACGACTACTTCATGGAGAAACTTGATTTGGATTTTGAAGAAGCTCGAATGCTCCATCAGCAGTACTATAAGGTGGGCGGACATGTCGGATGTGATCCCGGGACGGTTATGCTTAACTGTTGTTTTTCACTTGTGTAGGACTATGGTCTTGCCATTGAGGGACTAGGTATGTGTGCTGCTGGTGCTGTAGTGGATTCGCGTAGAAAATGTGCTAAGTCTTCTTCTTACAGTTCGTCACCATGAAATTGGTTAGACTGCCCTGTCGAACGTAACAATGAGCCTATCTTTAACCACGGTCGTTAGATCCCATTGAATACAACAGCAAGGTTGATGACGCCTTGCCCATCGCGGACATACTAAAGCCAGGTCGGCCGTCCTTCTCACGCTGCCGAAGACCCGCAGCTAATTGATATAGATCCTGAGTTGCACAAGTTTCTACGATCCATAGATAGATCGAAGGTCAAATTATGGCTGTTCACCAATGCTTACAAGACGCACGCGTCGTATGTGTACTTCATTTGTTATGTTTGTGAGGAGGCATACTAAAAGATCGGTAGACGCGTAATCAAGGCATTGGACGTGGAAGATCAATTCGACGGTGAGTGCGTTCTCTCGTTGTAGCAAATGTTGGGTCTAACATTACTGCTCTCAGGGGTGACCTTCTGCGACTACAGCGAACCTATTCTGATTTGCAAGCCAAAGCAAGAAATGTTCGAACGAGGTACGTGCGCTCCGTGTGTTACAAACATCGCATACGACTAATAATTCATTTTCAGCAATGAGAGACGCCGGTGTCGTCTCAAAGGACAAGTGTTACTTCGTTGATGACAGCTTCGGTACGTCACCACTGGGTTCGTGACACCCTATTATAGTCAGGAATGCTGACAAAGTAAATAGTGAACATTAAGGGAGCTAAGGAGTTTGGATGGAAGACCACAATCCAGTATCTTGACCCGTTGGACGCAACCCCACCTAATCTCGCTGGCCACTACGAGATCCGCAAGTTTGACGAAATAAAGAAAATCGTCCCTGACATTTTTCTTAGTTAAAAAGTTTGGTGCATATGGTATAGAATGTGGCGCATATAGAATTGGCATTGATAAGTTCTCGTTTTCTGTCTGTTGCAATTGGTAGTATAGATTAGTTGACGTTTGTCAACAAGCAAATAAACATATTGCGGCCTACTCGCATTCTTTTGGTGCAATATTTGATCACTGAGTAGTAATGTGATCCCGAGATTCGATGATAACAATTATTACTTTAGTAATACCAAATCGAGATACACCTTTTTGATTCCTTCTTTAATACAACAAAACATAGTACAGAAGAAAGCATAAAATCCCACACATGATATGTATTTTATATCTACACAACCACTTACTCCTTCGTCTTCTGGGTACCCCGGAGAAGACCAGTTCTTCTGGCGGCAATGAGACCGGCCTTCTGTCCAGGAACAGCACCTCTGCTGATGGTGGAGGCCTTACCGATGTGCTGGTGATTACCACCACCATGGGGATGGTCGACGGGATTCATAGCAACACCTCTAGTCTTAGGCCATGAGTTTCTCTTGACCTTGTACTTGTGATAAGCACGGCCAGCCTTGAGCAATGGCTTGTCAACACGACCACCACCAGCGACGACACCGATAACACCGCGAGCCTGGGACGAAACAATCTTCTTAGCACCAGAAGGCAGTTTCAAGCGAGTCTTGCCCTCATCGGGGTTGTGCCCAATAACAATAGCGTAATTGCCGGAGGTTCGGGCTAGCGCTCCTCGGTCACCAACCTTCTCCTCGACGTTGCTAACAATAGTACCTTCAGGGACGGAACCGAGGTGGAGAACGTTGCCGACACTGAGAGCAGCTTTCTTGCCAGCGTAGATGAACTGGCCGGTGTAAATGCCCTCGTTGGCGATGAAGGTTTCTTCTCTAAGACGGTACTTGTAGGGGTCGCGGAAAACAACTTTGGCGAGAGGAGCACCTCGGCCAGGGTCGTGGATGATCTGCTTCACAACTCCGCGAATGTAACCGTGACGCTCGGCAAAGTCAAGCGTTCTCAACTTAGCAGCACCCTTTCGGAGGCGGGTGTGGGAGGTGAAGATCGAGCCCGCACCTTTTCGCTGATTACGGATAACGCGACCTGCAAAATAGAACCGAGTCCATTAGAATAAACCTTTCAATATCAAATAAAATCAGATTTTTCAAAAACTTCGCATGCATACCCATTGTAAGTATCTATGGACCTGTTGACAAGATGGTTGTTGACAGTCACTTGCCGTAATGGATGCCGTTGAAACTTGAAGGCTAAAGCCAATGTGTGATGTCCTGTGGTGATGTCGTCGTTGCTCATTGGGCGTGCGCACGCCCAAGAATTAGCAGTCACACTCAAATATTTGTAGGGCACGCATTAGGGCTGAATACCATACTTACAGTTTAGTGGTAAGGGCTGCAAGTAGAAAACCCTACCCCAATGATTTTTTAGAGAATAACCCTGTTGACGCGTTTTGCTACAATTCATATATTCCTATTTCTCCTTAGCAAACCTCCCTTCGATCTATATATAATTTCCCGTGTTTCCCCGGTTTCCGAACCCTAAGCAACTCGTCCTTGTGCGACAGAAACCTTACTAGTTCGTCGCGACGCATTCCCCCACAACTTCCCGGTCACCAGCGGAGATATTCAATACTCATGGAGTGCAAACAGAGTGCATGATAGAGATTTGGGTATCAATTCTCGTCAGAGCGGGCTCCTTATGCAATCCCATCGCCATCAAATGTTTGACGATTTTGAATTTTCCATGAATTCAAAATAATTTTTGAAGAAGAAGATCCTTTGAGGCTCGGAGGAAGGAGACCATGTCGAGATCCAAGCCTTGAGCGGTGAGCTCTTAAGATGGTACTTCCATCAAGCTGTTTTCGTGAATATGTGAGACCGCGCTGGGAACCTAGTTTAAATCGAGTTTCCATCGGATATGATGGGGAGATCCTTAGGGGGCCACAGCTCACGAAGAGGGTAGAAGCTGAGCTACTCTCAAGGTAGAATGGATGATCTGCAGTCAACGGTCGTCAGACATAACATTTCTAACGGCAAGTGATAGAGCAAAGAGCATATTTTGCTGTCTTCGCCTGGCCATAAGCCCGCCACTTGCTGTAGGTCTGACTGCCGTAATGTCGCAAATTGTTCCTGGAAGCTGTAAAAATCCAAAGATTCCAGATTCTGGCATACTTCGAAGTCCACGTCGTCAAATCGGACCGGACCGAGTCTACTGCTAAAGCTAACTTCATGAACAGGAAGTAGCCTATATGGTTTGACACAAAACTGGATTCCCAAGACCATCTTTGGCCCGGTTGGCCCGGCGGTAGGGACAGTGTGATCTTTGAGACACACCAGTTACGGTATACGGGATAGCTTGTAACGCCAGCGTCTCTTGTTCAAATGACGTTTGTGCGGCTCGTTTCACTGCGGGTTAGGGGGAGCAACCAACCAATGGTTAGCCCAGTGCAGTGGATCGAATAATATCTTGCTTTTTTTGCTGCAAAGCAATATGCGGAAAAGAAACCGTGTTCAACTTTTTCTTGAGACTCTGGCCATTGCACATATTTTTTGCGATGGCTATGATTATAGACGCTATTGTCGGTCACGTCGACCAATTAAACTCAAAACCTGAAGATACAGAAATCAACCTTTGACAAGCGGATGCGAGCTAAATGGCAGACAAAGAATGCACAAGAGCCCAAACTCAAAAAGTCTCCTACGATAGATCTTGAATAATGGCATGATATATAAAACTATTAATAGTTTAATACAACCGAGGCACAGCTCTTGTGTTGGGCTTGGCAGATTAATCATCCAACCTCGGTACGAAGACAGAGACATATTGGCAGAACAAACACGATTAATTTGTCGAAACAAGCCGCAAACCCGGATGTACCTTGTATCATGCATAAAGAGCTTTCCAGGTTAATTTAAGAGTTTCGCTTATAAATTTGTAATCAGATCCCAAGAATTGCGGAAATTATCCATTGTAGTGCAAATGACTGACGTGTGTTTCCCATCCGCGTTGAGCCGAGGTCCAACGGGCCCGGGCCACGGAAGCTAGACACACACTCCTATTAAACTTCTTTACGACTTACAGGCCGAATTTCTTTAAGTCTAAGATGCGAAATGTGTGGCGTAGTACTGTAAGCTAATATCGAGTGCGTCAGCAGACGTAATTGGTAGTTTAGAGCGAGCGTAGGTTGCGCTTGACCATCGCGAGAGCGCGGCCACCCTGAAGTGCTCTATTGGTTCGTAATTCCAGCGCCACACCCGCGTTCCGAGCATAACACCGTCGATAGATCCACATAAATACATATAAATATACGAGATGTCCTTTCGCGTGTATTTGTCTATTACCTCGCGCCCCACCACTACCCTCACACCTCTTAGATTCTGCCGGTCATCCTCCGTCATCGCCTCCGCTCGTCATTTCGCAACCGCTGCATCTCCATTCATCTCACCAGTCCGCCGGATAGGCCGTGGTGTTTTCCGTTACTGCATTGCGCCATTTGTTTCTCTCAGTATCGGCTACGCAGCAGGTCTTTACATCATGTCCGCAGCTGCCGACACAGAAGCGCTCGACGACAAAATCGTCTACGACCCCCAAATTGACGCTGCCATCGAGGCGTTGCCGCTAGTCCACACACTGAGATCAGATCGGCGGTTCACAGAATCCCGTCCACATATCGCTGCGCCAGACCATCTCAAGGAGCAGATGCTTACAGCGGGAGTACTTTCCGGTCCAGGAAGACTTTCTGTTCCTCCGATCATCTGGAACGATACTGAAACGCACGAATTGGTCTCGGTTGTTCACTTGGGCAAGAATTTGTGTGGCCATCCGGGAATTGTCCATGGCGGTCTTCTTGCGACGTAAGTTGGCCCGCAATATAACGCGATTAAGGGACTCTAATAAGCAGCAGGTTATTGGACGAGGGCCTGTGCCGTTGTGCGTTCCCGGCGCTGCCTTCTAAAGTCGGTGTCACCGCGAACCTCAACCTAAATTACCGTTCCCCGGCGTACGCCGACCGATTATACGTCATGCGCGCGAACGTGACAAAAGTCGACGGTCGTAAGGCGTGGGTTAAAGGTCACTTTGAGACTGTACCCGAAGACGGAAAGGAGCCTACTATTGTCGTCGAAGCCGAAATGCTCGTCGTTGAGCCAAAGTGGGCAAAGTCGTTACCCAAGGTCGTGAATGTGACGGCTTAAGTTTGGAACGCAATAGAATCTATTGAACAAAAGCATTGATAGATGTTGTATAATGGGATATTTGGCGCACTTAGGATTGACATTTAAACTACTAATTAGAAGTAATATACACAAGTTGTCTTAGCATTATCTACAATTACACAAAGACCAAGCAAAATCCAAAGCCGTAACTTTTATAAATCCTCAGTTATATGCAAAGCTTAAGCCACGCGTGCAGCCGTCCGTGATTGCGATTCAGTCGTCATCTGAACCTGATAGCAAGTCCTTGTAGTCTTCCGCAGAAGCAAACGTCGGCAGATCTTTGAGCTTGCGACGACGTTTACTGTCGCCCTTTCTGGTACCTGTAGACTCACCGCCGCTGTCGATTTTCCGTTTTGATTTCGACTTCTTCAACGGCGGAGACGACACATCCTCGTTCTGGGCGTTTTCGGCGGCAAACATCTCGGCAAGCTCAGCTTCCTCACCATCAAGAGCAACGTCCTCGGCATCGTCTTCATCGCTGTCCGCGAACGCGGCAGCAAAGGCCTCATCGTCCATCTCGTCATCATCTTCGTCCGCACCATCATCATCCAAGTCTCCAGCACCATCTGCATCTTCTCCTTCCGAGGCGATCTCTACATCCGAGGCATCACCATCTGAATCAAGCGCATCTGCCATATTGCCTTCGCTCTCGTCGCTCTCATCTGCTCCCTCAAGATCCTTCCGGCTCTTCACCATCGCCTCCCAGATCTCATCCTCATCCAACTCCTCACCACCCTCGTCAATATCATCCTCAATTTCTAAATCATTACCCTCGCCTTCACTCTCTTGTCCTTCCTTCTTGACGCCCTTCGAGGCAAGCCTTTTGCTAACAAAATATTTTGCGAAGAACTGCTCGTCAGGCGCTCGCATCTCCGTACTCTTCTCCGCTGCCAACCGCGTCCAATCGACGCTATTTGCAGAGGGTACACCCTGTCGCGCAGCTTTGGTCGACAGCAGCAATACGTTCTTACTAACATAAGCACTGCTACCTGTGATCGGCTGCATGATGCTCCCAGCGCCGCCAGTCTTGCCAATCTTAGTTTTTGGTGACTTGTACACGAATCGATCTAGAAAATGCGTGAGCGTGTGCAGCGCGAGATCCGGTCTGGAACCTGGATCAGTGCGCGCGAGGTAGTGCGCTGCAAAGTGCGTGATGGTCGGGTGGTAGTGCCGCGTAAGAGGGAGCAACTCCCAGAGACATGTCGCGGACGCGTTGGCATTTGTTGGATCGTGCGTCTTGCCATCGTAATCGGGGAGAGAGACAGTTTTGGACAATGTCAACGGTTCCGGTTTCGTCTCCTCGTCTTCATCTGGTGCGTCTTTGAAAACTTCGTTATCGGAGTCGGCGTGGTCCTGTGGATCTGTGATCAGACTTCGGAGATACGGCGCTGCGCTCTCGACCTATAACATTAATTAGACCGCTGTGATTCGCAAGTGGAGCGCCCTTGACATACCTCTCTCAACAGATATATAACGCCAGCACAAAATCCAATGTTTTGGGTCTCAGTAGCAATCTGCGTCAACCTCTTCGAGAACGCTTTGACACGCTCGGCATTGATATCGTTTTTCAGCGCTTTAAACACTAAGTTCAAGTACAGCGCCTGCTTCGACGACGTAATTACCCGCGGATCGAGGAGACTCTCATACAACGTTCTGTAGAATCGATCCGACTGCACTTGATTCACCGACGAGATCTGATACAGAAGCATGAGCGCCTGAACACGGGTATTGAAGTTTCCGGACCTGGCGACATGATAGATCACACTAAGATGCGATTTGAACACCTCGTCCTCGAGTAACGAGTACGGGAACGCGCGATTGAGACCAGTTAAGATGGCAGAAATGAGTCGCATATTAGCTTCCTCCTGAGCCTCCGGCGATGATTTTGGCTTTTGGCCAGCTCGCTGTATAAGATTTGCAGAGGATTGTTGTGGCTTCTTGTTGCTTTTCCAGCGACCTTTCTTCTTGACCTTTCTCTCCGCCATGGCTTCGTCTTTTGCGTACTTAGATTCGGCCATTAGGCGCTCGAATAAAGTGAAGTATATCTCGATCAAGGTATTGGCGAGGTCTTTATCTCGGTTGGTGACAATAGTCTGGTTGAGGGTTATCATCGAATAATACTGGGCGTGGTAATCTGCATTCGGCCTAAACACGAGTTCCGAGACAGCGTTAATGATTACCCGCTTCATGGCCGGATGCGCTTGCTCGAGGGCTAGAATAAGATGCGAAGCCTTGGATGCCGTTTGCCTATCTGCATCACCCAGCTTGTTCACACCTAAGCGCAAAAGATTAACCTCCTGTTCGGGTTTGTCGCGCATAAGATCCATGATATCTCTGAGAATGCTCGTCCGAACATGCACGACCGGGTCATGGCTAAGTGTCTCTAGAAGCTGAACGAATGAGAAGTAAAACTGCTTCAGCCAATCTTCAAATGCCCAGAGTACCATCCATTGTCTTGCGAGTTTTGCCGTCTTGCCATCGACACTGCTGTCTGTGTGAAAAGCAACGGCGCTGAGAAGCGAACGTGATGCCGAGTTCTGATGAGTGAACCAAACGAGCTTTCGATCTGGTAGCACGTTGCCGTTTGAGAACAAGTCCTTGAGAGCTTCGACTGCCTGTAGTGCCGCCGTACGATTTTTCTTCTTTGCTAATGCTAACAAGCCCGTCAGTGACCGAGTGGAATGCAGCGGCGACTCTTGAATGAGCAAGGTTAATGCCGAGATGCGGTCTGACAATGTACCAGCGTTCATGATTTCCGAAAAGAACTGTCTCTGAGATGACGACGTGCTCGCGCTCGCCACATATTTTTCTGTCTCGGATTCGAGCAGCAACGTCGCATGTTTCAACAAATTCGCCTGATCATCGCTCGACAGTTCTTTCTCTTCATATTCTGGTAGCGCATCCAGTATATCCGCTGCGTGCCAAATCGGTTGAGGTTCAATTATCAACTGTAAGCTCTGCACAACTGACCCGCCATTCGCCTTCCTATGGCCGTGACTTTGCCGCCGTTTATGCTTAGCTTGGCTATTCTGCTGATTCTTTTTTGCGGTCGCGCTCCCTTTTAGTACCGTTTCCACACTCCCATTTGCAGGCATCCTTATTATACGAATCGCTGGAACTCAGATACAGGTATAGTCGCACACTGTCTCGGAAAATTTCGTCGCAATAGTTGGCTGCGATTTTTTGCAGAAGTTTTGTCGATGGCTTTTGCGCCGCGCGCACATCGCGCCACGAATGTGTTACCTGCACGTGACTGTGTGACTAGGCTTGAATATCCCCTGAAACCCTTTGTCTTCGTAAGCGACACGCAGGTCACCAATATTTGGAGGGATCATCCAGTCAAATTGCCAGAGAGACACTGTTAGGGAAGAATTCCTGACTGTGTCGACAAGTGCATGTTATATTCTATAAGTAGACACGTGAACAATGCATCGTCATGAGAGCGTTAGGAATATTTCACATTTCGTTATGTTCTCAGGACACCTAGCAAAATCCAGGTGGGACTTGCACTGTACCGTAGCATTGCTGCTACTGCATAGCGGGGCTAGGACCCAACGTGGCAGCATCCCAAGAGACACTGCCACTTGACATCATGCGCTCAGTGAAGTACTTGAGCATGATGTTTTTCGAGGCGTTGAAGTCGCGGTCAAAGACCGCGGTGCACCTCTGGCACTCAAACACCTTGGATCGGCCCAAGGTGTGATTCACCCACCCACAACACGAGCACGTCTTGGACGTCCACTCCTCTTTGACTTCCACCACTTGTGTCTGCTCAAACTGCTCTGCC
>JAJLTP010000028.1:34473-186629 GCA_030568275.1 Lipomyces orientalis
CCCTGAAATATGGCTTTTCTGTAAATGATACGACATATTGGTTGTAGATGTTGATCTCGCAGAATCCTTGATTGACCACTTCTGACAATGTTTGCAAAATATTAACTGATCATTCCGAAGCTTCTTCGACCTCTTTGGCCTCCACTGTTGGCTGAGGGTTGTAATTTCAAATTGTTCCCAAAGCCAACTATTCGAGGTCTCACGAGTGCGTTGAGAAATAGAAATATTGGAGTCTGTCTGGATCTGTGAGGATTCAAGGTCGTGGCCTTCCTCAGTAAATCCTGCAGGGAAAGATTGAGAGGTAATCTGGCTGATAGAATCCTCGGGTCCCAGACCAACAGAGCTCTCGACGCTCGACGCTCGACTGGGCCGTGTCTGCAACATATTCTCAATCGGCTCATTTCCGTCGTAACCATCATTCAATAATAAATAATCAACCGCTTGCTTTCGGCGGGGTCGCGCCGGAGGATCCATATTTTTCTCAGTTGTCAAGGGAGCGGCAAATGATAACTTACAGATCCAATAGTTCGTTTCTAGACAACCGCGTTCGACGCGTTGTCAGGGTAAATTTTATTACGCCATACCTAATTAGGAATACGATTACTATACGATTTTTTTGTAGACTATACGATTACTTTACGATTAGGTTCTCAGTTTTGCGATTAACTTTACGAATAATACTAAATTTTGACGGTACCGTAATCGTATCCACCCCTAATGAGAATCGTCACTCCGGGCTTGTTAGTGGCTACCAAACACTAGTCGTTTACACTGAATAATGAATGCGTATGAGAACAATAACCATCATCTTCCCGCAGACCACGTATTTATATTAATGTGTCCGAACTCTGAACTCATTCCGAAAATTTAATCTTGGTGGCTGAATTCAGCCGCATTCTTCTCGGCGCATAAATCGCTTGCTTCCCGACTCGACCACGCCCCACCTTGTTGACGGGTCAGGCAGCAATATCCGACCTTTGTATATTGCTGAGTCTCGCTTATTCCGTCATTCTGCCCAACGTGACATCCACAACGTCATGTCGTACTGAGTTCGCACATTCAGTTGCCGATTTCGGATTGAAAACTCATACATGTCTAAACACTTTACTCATTGAGCGTGGGATTGTATATTCTTGTCAAGTCTAAGTACAACTCGGAGCACACCCCTCAAGATTAACAAGCACAGTCTCATCGCGTCACGACGACAGTCATCCCGAAATCCTCTGTCGGAGCTTGAGTACGTTCAGTCCGGTCACTAGCTTAAATGGCCATCGACGCTCTCTCCCTAAACAAGAACCCACCGGTGAACAGTACCGCAGGAATGGCGGAAACGAAACTAATTAGCCCCAGAGTCCAGGTTGCAGTACCCCATCCTTCGGCCTCAGTGACACATCCAGCTTCTAGCGGTCCAAATACACTGCCGGCGGAGTACGCTAAGTTGAACAAGCCGAAGGCTTGTCCATATGCACCACCCTTGCCGAATATGCCCGGCTTCTTCTGCTCTGCGGCCGCCACGCAGGTTGAGATTTCCGCCATGGAGGAGGGCAGTAGCATGCAACTAGCGACTCAGATGAGGGTCAGAAGGGCAAACAGTAGGACAATCTGGCCAATGGCCCCATCTGGGGGAGCCGTAAGAGAACAAGGAGCGGACAGGCCAAGACTAGGCCAATCGCCAACGGCCATCGAGGGCCGTGTTTATCAATTCAATAGCCTGACACGATAGTTAGCGCAAGTCCGGCACCAACGTAGAGGACGCAACATACCGATAAGTGGACTAAGAAGCGACGTTAGCGCAATGGGTAAAAATATCAGTCCTGAACCGAGCGTATTCCAGTAAAATCTTGTTTCCACATGTAGCGGCAGGATGGGCTCGAGCGCGGTAAGAATCCATGCGATGACAACGCCCATGTATAGCCCGTTGATCATCCGTCCGCTCTTGAGAAGCTGCAACACAAGCGGACCTCCACGCTTCCTTTCCGAGATCTTCCTTGCCGACGTCGTGGTGGAGATGGTTCAGAAGGTGTATTGAAGGTACTAATCGCAACCGCATTCCCACAGACAAGGCCGATCTCTTTCACCCCCAGTCTCATCATCAACAGACTGCTTCCACTTTTCTAATTCCTTTCGTTCCAGCATGAAAACTCTTAGTAAAATGTCGACACAGATCTTGCGATATGTTAGGTTGAGCATACAAACTAAGACAACCAACGAGCCTACCAATCCGAACAATATCCCGAAGACGGCATAGTAACCTGCTCGGTCATAAACGACACCGCCAAGCACCGGACCCAAGAATACTCCCAAACCCATGCTGGAGCTAACGACACCCATTAACTTGCCGATATTTTCTTCAGGAAATGAGTCGGTTATGAGCGCCAGGCCGACTGTCCACACCGCCGCCGCCGACATGCCTTGGACTAGTCGACCAAAGATGAATAATCACAGCACGCGAGCCAGGCATAAGATGACTGTGGATCCTAGTAGAGCAAAGAGGCCAACCATCGTGAACAACCGTCTGTTTTGATATAAATCCGCCAAGTAGCCGAATACCGGCGATGCAGCTGCGGCACACAGTTAGTTGGCGACTTTATATGACAAAAACTTCGCTCTCTAACGTACCTAGTAGACCGGCTGCGTATGCAAGTAGAGCAATCGAACTGTTTCTTTGAACTGTTCGGAGAGTAGAGACGCGCTCTATATCGAGCGGATGCTAAATACGTACCACTCTCCTGAGGAACTAGAGGATTAACCAAGAGTGGTGTGTTACCCGGCAAGCGCGTGTAATTGTTTCCTTTCCATCTTCTCCCATCCCTTTCTCTGTTGTACGCGTTACAGTTCAGTTCGACAAGTAACTGTCTAACTACACTTTCTATCGAGATGGCATCGAAACACTTACAATATGTCATTGACGATGACGAAGACACATCTGCATTCTCTAGCCTTGATTCCGAGGGCTTCTCCCGCGCGGAATCACCCGAAGCAACTTCGTCTACCACATAGAATCTTTCCTCCGCTCGCTATCACCTGAGCAAGGAACATCATATAACGGTTGAGGCAAATACATCGAAGGCCCAAAAGCGACGGCATGAGAGGCTTGAGGATATATTCATAACGGTAGAGAAACTCAGAACTGACCCAGATTGCTGAGGAGAATATCCTCAGAGGTGCGATAAACAAGAGGGCTCTCTATGAGGCACTCGTACAGCTAATTACTCAGCAGGACCTTCCTTATGCGGGCGTCGAATGGCCAGAACTCGAGGCGGTTCTATCTGTTTGTAATTACACCGTTGAAGACATCCTCATTACCAACCGACACGTTATTCCAAAGCTCATTAATGGCTCATTCGAAATCCATAAAGACGTTCTTGAAGCCAAACTCAGAACCTCTCTATCCCGCGTTCACTTCTCAGTCGATGTCTGGCCATCACCGAATAGGCACAGCTTTCTTGCCATATGCGCTCATGTTGTTGACGCCGACACAAAGCGACTTATGGAAGCTGTTATAGCATTACCGGAGGTAATAAGTCATGGAGGAGAGGAGCAAGCACAGTGGGCTATAGAGACCTGCGAAGACTACGGTATCATTTACTCAAGGTTACTTCACGGGCGATAATCATGGCTCAAAACAGGAAGGATTATCAGTAGGACGGGCGAATTACTGGCTTCAATGTCAATAAAGAAATTATCAAAAACTGAAGCTTACCGAGGGCACCGGGGTACCTTCTTATAGATCGACATTTTGATGATAATCACACAGTCTTTCACTTACATTACCATCAACAATTGTATAAACTGTGGATTACAGCTATACAATGTATATCGTACAAAATCCTACGTGGAACAATTGTCGGCAATGTCTGAGCCAGTGTTTTCATGTTACTGCCTATCACATCAGTCCTTTGAAGAACTCTCAACCCTCTAACAAAGGAGTCATTCACAACCTGACCTTTGTCATCTTCAAGAATGGCTACTCCAGTAGTATGTCGCCACGGTATAATATCTCGTATGACTGCCGACATGACCCATGACAAAACTTACGTGTAACAAGAAATATCACGGAATGCGGCGAAATTAGTATGGTGTTTTACAATATATTAACGACTGTTTGATGCAAGGACACGGAACACTGAGTGGGCAAATAATACCGTATCATTGCCACCATACGATCTGTCATTGACAGCACTTTATAATCGTGGATACATTGAAGCTGCAGCAAATCTGGGGTGTGCAAAGAATATTATGTTAGATTCTAACACGCACTTATACTTTAGCTCTATTACTTATCGAATCTCTTCGTCTGTAGGACATGTTAGAGACGTATATGACTATTAAAAGTTGTTTTTGACGTGACTTACCATTTCAAATCCGGCGTTGCTATAGCCACCTGTATGTCGTCAATAACGCTTCGTAGCCCAGCAAGACAAGACAGACTTACACTTCACATAGAATTGTTCATTGTGAGGAGAACAGTCCAAAATATTCTATGATAATGTCAGCGACTTCTCGATTGACGGAATACCTAGATCAAAGCTAACTTTATAACATCCGACTCTCTTTCCAATGAAATCAAGTGCGCCAATTATCTTGATTCCCAGTCTCTTTCCCTGCTCAGACTTAGCTACAGCAATGTCCTCAATATGACCCACTAATCCGCATTCGTGGATACTACATGATGCGTTAGAATTGTATGCAAGCCATAACTATCATCGAATCAGATTATACAATTTCCGCTCGACCAAAAGGGTGCCAACACCAACAACATTGCCGGTCGCTGCCTTCTCAATAACAATAACGAAGTACTCTCCCTGTCGCGCGCGCAAAAATTCAAATTGCTCAGTGAAACGCTCTTCACTGATATCACCGACAACCGTCAGATCCTTCAAAACCTCTAAAACGCCTGCTCTATAATCTGAAAGTTGCAGTGGCCGGAGAATATAGTCGGGCCCAAGCTGGCTCGAGATGTTCGGGCAAATGAATGACGTGGGAAATAACGCTGTGCTCGCATCAGTCATTGTGTTTGGCGTGTATTCGTGGAAATCGATGAGAACGCCTAAAATAGCTTCACCGAAGCAGCAACAACTCGGATGTGTGAATTCGGTAGCGTAACGGAGACTCAGCCGCACCCCATCGTTCCCAGTCGGAGAGCCATGCATACCACTTTAGTAAGATTCAAAGAAAATCGTACGGCATCGTGTCTGGCATGCAATTCATTCATAAAAATGCTATATACAAGTAATAAGTTTCATAAGTTATCTACAAATATGTACTGTTCAAATAACCGACGATTCTTAATGTCACGTCTCCACAGATCGGCCCGATTAGCTCAGTCACCACGATTAAACTTGCTCTTTATCCAGCCTATTGTAGATTGCATTTTGGACTCCTCAGTATTGGTCTCCGTAGGCTTAGTAAGCCCTGTCGTTGATGACAATCCAGTAATTACAGCATCAGATTGTCTCGAGGCATCGCCACGCAATGCACTCTTTTCGTTCTGTTCAGCGCCCTCCAGTCTCTGTTTTTCTTTCATTTCTGCGATTATCCGCTCTACTTCTCGACGATGTAATTCTTCTTTATATTGTGGCTTTAGTTCTAGTGGCTTGGTGTCCTCGACACGCATACGAAGGAAAGGTCGCTGGCCATTCTCGTTCGGCTCTGGATCTGGGTTCCGTGTGATCTAAAGAATAAGACGTTAGTTCCTCTCTGCAATAATCTTCAAGGTCCAGATCGTTCATATGTACCAATTGATATGGTATTATTTTTGCACCCACCCACAGGCCGAAAATGCCACCAAACAGCAGAGACAGCACTCGTCCCCGCGTCCGCGCGGCATCAGACCGTATGTATGGTCCCCGAGTACTCATCGGTTATGAATAGTCAGAGACAAATAGATTTCGAGCTATGGTGGTCGCCTCAAAGTTGAATAATTTGTTATCCCCAGGTTGTAATTACCAACTCAGTTGGGACTTCCTACGACCAGAAAAGTTTATTATGGTTGACTTCTGCGTCACTCTTCCATGACGGCTGATTACCACAGGGGCCACGCGTTTAGTTATTCGCTTGCCGCCAATTGTGCTCGTTTAGTTATTCACTTGCCGCCAATATTGCTACGGATAAGAATAAATTACCATTTAGTCTCATGCTGCTGCTTTCTCGCTCAACTTCCTGTGCAAGGCTGCGTTCCGTAGCGAATAAAACTTGGGCTTCCAGAACAATTTGTCAAGTTCATATATTCTAGTCTGAGATTACATACACCTGACTGAATATACGCTTGAACTACACTTGGGACAATGGCCTTAGTCTATAACTACATTTATTTCCATTATACAACGTCCTAGCGAACATGCATCGGATACAGTGACAACCTCCACCTACATTCGCTTACTATAATACAGTACACCACCAAAGAAGAAATTCAATATTGTACGTCAACTCCACATCTAAATTGAACCATAAACACCAATTTGTCCCATTTATACATTACAGTGAGATACTACTTGAATTGTGCCCATTCGTCAATCTCATTAAAGTCGAGCGGCTCCCACTCCAGCTGATCTGGACCAGCTCCTCGCACTTTTGCCCACAGAATTTCGCTATCGAAGTAACACAAAAATCCACCTCGTCCACCAGCG
This sequence comes from Lipomyces orientalis, assembly GCA_030568275.1. Classification (NCBI taxonomy): domain Eukaryota; kingdom Fungi; phylum Ascomycota; class Lipomycetes; order Lipomycetales; family Lipomycetaceae; genus Lipomyces; species Lipomyces orientalis. Next base: position 41,103 of record JAJLTP010000028.1, read on the forward strand.
GAAGCTGTAATGCGATAGAGTGGATGTCCCAGTATCTCATGTGCCTGTCGGATAGGTATGAACAGTAAATTGTTCTCCATGCAATAATCTTCCACGACGTCTTTAAACGTGCTTTCAGGTACAGCCTCTTGCGGCCCAGGTTCGGGTCGCGGCGAAGGCTTCGACGACAGTGGGCGGGACTCTTTCCGGCGTTTTGACTTCGATTTGCGAGACTCTGCAGTTGCTGGTTCAACAATTGGCTTGAGTTCCACTGCTGCTTGAGGACCGAGATATACGGCCCGATTTATCAGATTAAGGCCCTTCGCAAACGCCGAGCGAATCCCTGGCGAATCACGCACGTCTCGCGGAAACTGATCTTGCCAAAACTTGTACCATTCATTCACTTCCGCGAAGTCAGGTTGCTCAGATGTCAACCATAGAAAGAGAACATCCCACCATTTGGGGAAAAATTCTGCTTCCAATAACGTGCTGAATTTGCTCGACCGGAAATATCGACGCCATTTGAAGGCGGCCACCAACGGTTCTAGTTCCTGATCGGCAGGGTTGACCTGGAACTCTGCACGTAAAAGACCGACTAATTTGGGATAGATGTGTCTCATGACTATTGACTCCAAGTCTTTACCGAATACTTCTCTCCAGGCGTCAAGGCCATCGATAACACCTTTCGAAACATCCCAATCACGCATTACTGAACTGAACTTGTGCCGAACATCGCCTATGACAATCTTCAAGTGGTCGCCTAATAATGGCATCCATGGAAAGATCCACTGGTGTGGCTGAGCAGATGCACCCCGTTTGCGCGGATTCCAATCTGTCACTGCGGAATGTAGTCGTGGTAGTACGATTTGTTCGAGAAGCTGAGATTGTATAAATGGAGGGAGCACACCCTGCCAATCTTCAAATAGTAAGACCAGTGAGGATGGCTTATGCACATCCCATTCACTCTGCATGGCACGTCTGACTTGCGGGAGCCAGATCTCAGCCATCATACTTTCAAAAAGGGTTGCCCTGTTTTTTGCTGCCATGTGACGTTTGCGGTGAAGGTAGATGTCATCCGCAGCTGCAACATTGTCGGCGCCACTCATCTTGTCCTTCCCACCCTGCACTCTGAGGATAGTCTGCCACCTTAGTAAGTGTTCTTTCAGATACGTGTGGTCGACAAGTGGGTCCCACGAAGACATTAATTGGCGGAATATTGGATGGATTGCCGCGACAGCTATATCATCAAGCCTGAACTTTTCAATCTCTTCAGGGTACTGAAATTGGAGTACTTCAAGCTTCATGCCGACATCTTCGAGCCTAGATAGCAGAGCTTTCCCACCACTTGCACTGTCTTGAGCCATGGAGTTGAGCTCATTGGCTATTTCAACAATCCTTGCTAGTCGTTCGATCTTGTCGTTCTCGATATCAACATCGGTTGTGACGCGACGTTCTTCCATGGCGATCCACTTCCTCCGAGATTGTAAAGACTCCCACTCGTCCGCGTACATCTCGAGATCACGTCGAGCCAGGTCTGCCAATCTGGCGTTCTCAGCTTCCTCAGTGGAAGGCACTTCTATACTCTTGAAATCTGACATATCAGACAATACTTTGGCTTCCGAGCCCGTCATATCAATGATATCCTTCCATAACGATGGCACAGGCATGCCAGATGCCTCAATCTCTTCGACAGTCCGGTACCTGATCTTCGGTTTTCGTCTCGCCGGAGCCTGTTTTGACTTCGGCCGTGAAATACCATCTATCATTTCTCGTTCTTGTTCTTCCTCACTACCCTCTACTTTTTCCCCGCGTCGCCGAGCTTCATCAATGGCCTGCTTCGTCTTTTCCTTCATACCTCCCAGACCTAATCGCCCAGCTCTTATCCTTTGTTCAATGGGATTCAACATTCCACGGCCGTCAGCACCGAGACCTTGTCCCTCAACATATCCCATCTTCGCAAACATGGATGCACCTTTGCCGTACGACCCCGCCACTTTACCGGCAGATCTTCCACCACGCTGTCGTGCTGCAAGAAACGACTGTCGTGGCGCCGACGAAGGCTCATCAGGACCAGCTGGAACATTGTCCATACTGTGGGCTGCAGGGGACGCGGATCCAGACGTGCCTGTCTTCGTAGACTCTTCTAGCGGGTTTGATGGCGTGTTCGCACTAGGAGCAAAGTTGACACCGCGGTACCTCATCGTTTTCGAGAAGATCCCGCTCTTTTCCTCTTCGTACTCGTCCGCATCTTCGTCAGCCAGCTTTGGGCGTTGAAAGCTGCCTAGACCCCTTCGAAAACTTGAAATATCCGGGTCTGAGTCGGAAAGATCAGATGTTGAAGACATCGTGAACTGCCGTCAGTGTGATCTGCTGTTGTAAGTAGAGTGAAGTCTGTGAAAATGTCATTTAATTCATATAAACGCAAATCCGACATGCGATGACTGATTGCTGTGGCGCATGTGGCGGTGCATGCTCACACGAACGCGTCTCGCCCTACGCGTTGGTTGATGCTAGTCAGCTCCAAACAATTAGACTGGCACCGCACGTTCTGACTTGCTGGTACGGTTACGCTTGCAGCCACTGTTATAATGAATAAATACTACGACATTGACGACATTCTTACCGATGTACAAGTAGGTCTCTGTTCACGCCTGATTGAAATTAGCTGACATTGGTAAGAAAATACCGGCTGTGTTCCAGTTAACGGTACCAGGAATGGGCTATCTAGAACATGGACGCAGTTCTAGCACAGATGTACGTATTGTTGGCACGTTTTTGATGCTAGTAACTAACGTTGGCTATCTAGATCAAGGAAGGTGCACGTATAGAGTTACCACTGTGGATGGCAGAAATATTAGCAATAGGGTGCGTGTACGTGACGCACATCAATCTTGATTAGACTGACATGGAAGCCATATGTAGTGGAATTTCAGATGAATTACCAACCGGGTTCATCACAGTGTCTACGCCAGCACCGCTCAATAGCAAAGTTCTCAACGCTCTGAGCGCAGACCCGGTTAATGTCTATCTACGTGGACAGAGCATGTATTTTTATAAATTTGCTGAGCGATGGCTTGCCATGACAGGCGATGACGCCCTATTGGATACAATTATGGATGTATGTGACTTCGGAATCACTGCTGTCTTCGCTAGAGTGAATCGTGACTGATAGGTTATAGACATTCAAAGCCCGTGCGGCGATTGTGAATGATCATGCGCATAACACTCGAAGTGCGTTGCTGACGGATAGATCTGAATTTCTGGGAACGTTGGATCAGACAGAGATTACTTGTGAGTTATATCTAGTTGGTTAGGTGGCCGATCATGCTAACAATGTGGAATAGTATTCAAGGCAGCACACGAAGCGTCTAAGGATTTAAAGAAATGGACGACTGTGAACAAGTAGTTTGGCAGACGAAGAAGATGGAGCTTTTACAGGGCAACATTTTGGCTTAGGCTGAGTTATGGCTACGGTGTTCTTACCACGTTGTCCGTTGTATGATGGACCTCCATAAAGTAGTCAACCGGCCATGTGCGATATGATTTTGATCAAGTCGAACTGGTACGACGTCTTTTGTTAGGCTGACGATAAACCTACATATCTTGATTCCGCTTCCAATCCACCAAGATCAGCTACAAGTTGTCACGCATTCATTTTACCATTATCCTTTTATCTGTCTACTAATCGTTTTCTGTGTATATATCGAGGCGCAAAATGTACATTATTGGTTTAATTAGGGTCTGCAGAATTTGGTGGTTCCAAACTCGACAGTCGGTTACTCCATGCGTAAGATCCCAACACATTTAACATACCTACAAGTGCTCGCCGCCGAATGCCATACTAGAGTGCCTCTTCAAGTGGTAAAATTGCGGTCTTCTTCCGGGATGATCTCTCATCAACTGTCGCGCCGGCTCAGAGTGTCTAGGCTCACGGGACCAACGACCTCGGCAATGAATATTGTATGGTTCCCGACATTATTGACGAGACCATAACTTTGCCGTCAGTGCTCTAGATTGCTGGAACACAGAGGTGAGAGGCGGAACACTGTGCGAATATTTAACTTGCTGTTTGCGAATTCCTGTGACAAGGTTGATTATCGGTCAAGTCGAGGCACAAATATGTAAGTGATCGTTTTGCCGTGGAAGCGTCGGAACGTGGTCGCGGTTAAGGAAATCCTTAGACGCGTAATCGTCACAAATGGCCGTAATGACTAATGACGGAATATACTAGATACGCTGGGAATAACAGAGTAGTAGATAACAATGGCGTGACAGCAAATTATAGTACATAGCCAACGTATTCCGCACGTTTTTAGGTACACCAAAGCTCCCGGTCAATCAATCCATGGCCAAAGTTGTACACCAAAGTACCAGCCTAAAACAAAGGAAAAAAAAATCTAACTAAAAGGTCCCTCTAAACATGTCTAGAATCTGGCTACCAAATCCACGCCCCTGCGTTGCTGCCGTATTCGCAGGTACCGTCTCACCACCTTCACCCCCGCCGCCGGTGGGCGCGCCAGCAGCTCCTACGTTCGGCGCCGGGACGCCGGTAGCTACCGGCGTCGGTCCGGTACCGAGTACCGCAAGACTCGCCATACCGCGAGAGCGTGTGCGTTCCCACCACCATTCTGGAATGCGCCAGTTTCGGCCCGGCAGGACTTCGCGGGTCCAGAGCACGCCAACGAGCCAACCCGTGAACGCGCAGATGAGGCTGGCCGGCATTTGAGCGAGAGCAAGCTGTGCGGAGAGGATGTATACGAATATTTTATCTGACAGTGTGATTGCGTGTGGTGTGGATGTAGACGGCGCTGAAGAGGATGAGGAGGATTGCGTGTCATCAGATTCTGCGGGTGGAGGGGAAGAGGAAATGCGGAACTTGTAGACAGACGGAATCATGTCATGGTACAGAGCCAATGCGGTGAATATTATTGGTGTAGGACCCGGCGGTAGGTAGTTTGCTGTATAAGACGGCACGACCTTTAGCAGTATGAGCAGGAAGGGGGCGAGTAGAAATGTAAAGCCATAAGAGAGTATCAGCATTGACTAACAACCACTTAGTTCGTTTAGATTATAATCAGCATGAAACAGTACGTACCGCATACTTGCGGCTGCCGAGCATCCGCTCGATAACTCGTAGGTTATATACCAAGAGCGATGCGAACAAGACTTCAGATTCGTTCAAGTAGACGAATTCCCACACAATTAGCCGCCACCATTGTCCTGAATCGTTAGACCCTATTTCTGTATATTAAAGCGACATGGGTACTACTCACCCCAGCCCCATATATGCGGAACTAGTTGGAGAAAGAAGTAATGCTTGATTCCTACTATCGAGGACACTATCGAAGCACTCACGGTGATTGTTATGAATAGCTTCGATATTGGCGCATTCTTAAAGCCAGGTGGCGTAGCTGCAAACATCCTTCGTTGTAATTGTAGATCTTTGTGTATCCAAGAATTCCTAGTCGCGGACTCTTGTCGTGTTGGTACTGCGGCAATGGAGTCGCTCCAACCGGACCACCAATACAATTCTCTTATTCGCGCAACGCAGCGTACGTCAGATATGTGACCTGCTGCCACAGTTAGGGGAACAGTCTGATTGCCGCCCTTTGGTAACGAAATCGAATGTATATTGATGCTTGGATCCGCGTTGCTTTTAATCGTTTCCCGAAGTATCGGTATCGTCAGAGTAGCTGAGCCGCGGGAAGGGTTCGGGTCCTCGGTGGAACTTGGCGCTACGCAGCAAGTTGAGGTTCGTGTCGTATCAGCTCACTAATATTTTGAATCTAGACAAATTATATCGTAGTGACATACAGTCAGAGGTCATTATACGATAAAAGAGTTCACTCCACGTTCCGTGTCAAACACCCTACCAATTAGACCAGAGCTATTTGAGCGACTTCGAAGCAGTTACGTTTTCGCGATGTTGTATCAAACGTAGAAATGGAGGTTATATAAAATGGTAAATGAGACGAAAAGAACGAGGACCTGGTTACAGAGGCGCCTTTATTGGCTACAGCATGAGTTGGGAGCAGAAGGATTGTTGGTGTTATCCTTGACTAGTTCTCTTGTAAAATAGTGTTCGATTTCAACATGTTTCATTCGTCCCTGAAACTTTGGATTCTCGGTGCTTGCAAGAGCGGCATGATTATCATAATATATAGGCAGAAGGACCCTGCTTCTGACCGATGACTTCAGTCACTAGCTGATCTATCCAACGGCTTCCTTTCCTGCCCGCGTCAACGCGCAGTATTCGGCTCCACAGCTGCTAAGAGCGACGCTACTTTGTCCTTCGATGCCCAGGAGACAGGTCCTCCGTAAACCATAAAAGCATAACCTGAAGTTGATTTTCTGGTTCTACCAGCAGTTTGCCATGACCCTCTACAGATACCTCGCTGGATTTTCATTTTTTCAGCAGTTACACCTTAGGGAAGCTCGGCGCCCATAAGGCATTGGCTGGAAATGGGACGGAGATGAGGAGCTCTGAATTGTCCCTTTCCGCGTTCCAGTATGCGCTGCAGAGGCAATTTGACGTGTCACCAGTTCCTCTGACGGAGTCATTCAGAATAGGAATGATTACAGTCATTGTCGAAAAAGAGACTCCCAACGGTTGCATCCAGAATCGCGCCTCCCTAAGGGAGCTTTGCAAACTTTCGATAAAAGTGAAAACAATACATGACGACTAGTTCGCACGTGCGGAGGTCCACAACGTGGCACAGACCGGCAAACCGAGCGTATCAACACGATTTTGGAGAAGCCATTCAGATATGAATGACCCGTTTGATCCGAACTATCCCTAGTGGTTGGTGGTCAGCCGCCCCAGGCACCAATTGTTTCCAAGCCACTGGAGCCACCGCACTTACCAACATGGACCGTCACGGACACTTTTTCCCAAAGGTGAATGACTGACATCCACACATATTTGGCCGTTCCCGCCAGGGGCCACATGCATTATGATCGCATCATTATTGCTATTGTGAGGGCCTCAGAGACACGTGTCGTGTTCGGCGGTTTCGACAATGTCAAAGGGCCACGAAGACCTCTGACATAGTACTCTTCGACGTCGTCAATCTTTGTCGTTCCTGCCTATGCTCCTACTATGGCTCCGCCATTGTGACAGGTCCAGTCCAGTTTGCATTAGGATTAGGAGTCGGAGTTTCCTTGGGAGAGGCCCTTTTATTCGTAGATATATTTTCGGACCAAGGTCCTTTGCCGCCGAATCACACACGCTCGACTCCGCGCTATGATGCCCTAAACCGCAATAGCCACATGGTCTCCCACGTCATGAATGCCTTAGCCTACCACAATGTAAGCGCGCACATCGTGGAAGGTGCGAATCAGTGAGAAGATGGAACAGATTGCGATTGCTGAATGCGGGAATCCATCTGCGTCTACATATTGAACCGGGTTCCGGGCACTTTGCCACCTTGTATTCTACTATGAGATGGTGAATGGCGACTTTTACTGAGGAACTAGTATTTCTATTACCGAGTTATATCTTGAACCTCAATCCCCGTTATATAGTAAGCGGCGTGACGAGATAGCTAATAATATACAGATTACAATGTTGGCTCTTCGTTCTGACTGCCATTTGGGAGGTTACCATGGGGACAATTGTAGATTAACTGCTCAAAACTTGTAGGGACTATCATCTCCATTATCTATTCTCGATGATCTTACAGTCTCATAGAACGGCCTGAGATTGCTGGATACCTCGAGGGCCAAGCGATGCGGGGGAAATGGAGTTATTTTGCTTAAATCCGATTGTAAGCTGCTATCCCCGTCTCTTCGCAGAGGTAAATCCGATTGTATGCGAGTTTCATTGCAACGTTCCTCCGAGTTTGGTTGCAATGTTCCTCCGAGTTTCGTTGCCATGTTCCTCTTGGCAACCCCTTTGACGGGGGTATAGAGTATTAGAACCTTACATATTTTAGCAGTTGTACGGTTGACGATGCATCAAAAATATAAATAATCAAGTCATCTTTACAGCTCTCCCCGACCAGTTTTTTGCGTAACACATTCAATATTTTTTTATTATAGAACTTCTTCAAAAATGGCTCCTATCGCTGGACAAAACGTTCTCATCATCGGCGGCTCATCGGGCATAGGCTTCGCCGTGGCCAAGCTAGCCCTGGCCGAGAAGGCCAACGTCATCATCGCATCCTCCAACAAGGACAAGGTAGACAATGCTGTCAACCGGCTCAAGGGAGACTCCTCCTCCCCCAGCGGCCAGGTCACCGGGTACACCGTCGACCTGGCCGGCGAGGACGTCGAGGCCCAACTCGAGAAGCTCTTCACCGAGGCCACCACCAAGGCCGGTCCTCTCGACCACATTGTCTACACAGCGGGTAAGGGCCAGTCCCCCGCGCTGGCTGACACCAACCTGGCCACTGCTGTTTCCACGGCCCGTCTGCCCATAATCGTGCCCCTCTTCATCGGAAAGATTGCCCCCAAGTTCCTCCACAGCGGCTACACCTCCAGCATCACCTTCACCAGCGGCTCCGCGGCCGAGAAGCCTGTCCCCCGTTACTCCGTCCTGTCCGCCTTTGCCGCTGGCCTTAACTTCCTCGGCAAGTGCCTGGCTGTCGAGCTCGCCCCTCTGCGCGTCAACATTGTCGCCCCCGGTGCCACCGAGACAGAAATGTGGGGGACCTATGCCGACTTCTTGCGCGACTTCTCTAGCAAGAACTCCCTTCTTGGTAAGCCCGCCAGGCCAGAAGACGTTGCCGAGGCCTTTGTCTATTTGATGAAGAATATCGACGCCACTGGTTCTGTCGTTAGCACCAACGGTGGTGCACCGCTCAAGTAAAAACGGTTCTGAATCTGGATCAGAGATAGATGTGCCGGTCCAAGAGACTGTTACTTACCGGTTTCCTATGTTTCGAATGAGTTATTCGTCGGATATAACCTTTATACTTCTCTGTCGGGATGCTAATCTGCCTATTTAATAGTTAACTATAATAATAAATTAACTAACTTAGTTAAGTTATTAGTTAATTAATATAAGTTCATTTTATTTGTCAAAAAATGACAAGCATATTCCAACAAATTTAAGTCCATAATTGAAATAAGCTAGATGACTGACAAAAATAATATTACACCTTGTCACATAGAAAAGATTGTAGCAACATGGATGTGACGGATGCTGGCTATGCCAGCTGGCACAAACCAGCAGAAGACACATACTAAGATACTTCACATACCAGGTGCGCTATGCATCTTGGCTGTTATAGAGTAATTACGTGCCGAAAGGCTTATGCCATTAGCATCCGCTCCCGGCGTTGTCAAAACGTTGGGTCTGGTGCTGTCTAATATTAGGGAAAGGCTTAGCGTCATTAGAAACCAAGCCGCTAAATATTAGTGCAGATGGGACATGAACTGTTCTAATCAGCTAACTTATGTCAAAACTAACTAAACATTCATCTTGATTAGAAACTAGAATCATCTTCTCTATTAATATCCGATATATCTCTGTTTATAGCCATAGATAACTTAGACCTAAATCATTTTATAACGTACAATGTATAACGAGCGGCGCATCCGACGCATTTTCGTCGCGAAGCACCCCCTCCATAGTTAACACCATTTTTCTCCACATCAAAATACGGAATCTTCTTCTAATGAAATCAAGATCATCCTTGCCATCGAAGCCCTCCAAAGGTCCAAAAAAACTAAGCCTTACGGATGCAGGAAAGATATATGGTATTAGTGAAAACGACACTACGTCGCCGACGTGCCGGCCGACAACCACGACGCGATGTTCCAGCCAATTTGCGGAAATTGACCCACCTAGAAGAATCAGTCCTTGTTCAATACATCCTCACTTTAGCTGCCAAAGAATTTTCTCCTCGGCTGTCTATTGTGGGAGATATGGCAAATCGACTTCTCGTGCCACGGTTGGGACACGTTGGCCTTCGACCTTCGTCAAGCTCCACCCAGAGCTCCGGACGCGTTTCCAGCGGAAGTACGACTACCAAAGGCCAAATGCGAATTATTCGTAGCTAGTTTGAGCTTGTACGCAATATAATCGCGAAGTATGGCATCCAGGATACGGATATCCATAACTTCGATAAGAATGGGTATATGATGGGCGTTATCTCAACCGCAACGGTTGTGACAAGCTCAGACGGGCGCGCAAAGGCAAAAAAGGTACAGCTGGCAATCGGGAATGGGTTACGGTAATCCAGGGCGTCAATTCGCAGGGCTGGACGGTGCCGCCGTCCGTCGTTGTTGCAGGGAAAACCCACCTCGCGACTTGGTATCAAAACAGCGATGACGGAAAAAAACATCCAAGGAGGTTTCCGAGGTGCCGAACTTCTTCCATTCGACCCCGAGGGTGTGATTTCTATTCTCGATCTCAAGTTTAAAGACGCCAACGCCTCCAAACTCCCGCCCTGGAATCCCGGTACCTTGGGTTTCCTAGACACCTAACAACACAACCGAAGGCTCATCACAGACTACTTTCATCAAGAATCGAATTGCCCGTCATCAAAATAGCTCCCCAACCTCAATCTACGAAACTGTTGACCAGTTTGCCAAGGAAAATGATGCACCAGTTGGCATTGTTGAGATCATTCGGCAAGGAATGGAGGAGCTTGGCAAACGCCAGAGGGCTAAAAAAACACGTCTACAGCAAGGAGGATCACTTAGTCAACAGGAAGCACAAGATTTGCAAGACGAAAGGGACATTGCGCAACAGGTAAAGCAGAAAACACCGGCAAGTAGTGGTCGGGAAGCGAAGGGAAGAAACGCGCGCGCGGCGCTATGGCAACTGCGGCGAGACCGGACACAACGCGCGCACCTGTCAGATTGTAATAGAGACGCCTGAGGAAGAGCATTCTGAGTAGTTTCAATTGATTTTCGGCGTTTTGGTGGTTTCGTCGCGATGTTTTATAACGTGGGGTGTGGGTAAGTGCGCCGCTCGTTAAACATGTATGTTAATTAATTATTTATTGTTATAAAATTTTATAAGTTAATAACTAAACTAAATTATATTTGCGAACGGTTCGGGCGCTGCGCAGTCGCTCATCAACCGTAATAGTTGGTCGAAAGAATCAACAGGAACGAGGATGTCGACTCTGGCTCAGACGACTCGGCCACAGTCTGCCTGTTCAGCCATGTCTGGTATAGTTACAACTAGACAAGCATCCTTATCGGGCGCTACTTGCTCGGTTTTCGACCTCTATCCGAAATAAATACGCAAACATGGTGTCCAGCGACGTAGATTCTATCTACGGTATTTTGTTTCCACTAGTTTGCATTTCCGTAGCAACAGTACATATATATTTAAAGATCAACACACATGACAAATGATACGCAATTCGCCCCGCCTACCAAACAATGTTCAATTTTCCATCATCTCAAAAGCGTCAGGCAATTTCAGGCTTTGAATCTCCTCTCGGCCTCCTTCCAGTTAATAACGTTCCAAATGGCCTTGAAGTAGTCGACCTTGACGTTCTTGTACTGCAAATAGTACGCATGTTCCCACGCGTCGATGCCGACGAGCGGGGTATACGGACCGGTGACAGGGTCCTGGTTTGGTTTGTTGATGATGTCGAGGTCGCCGGACACGCTGTTCTGGACAAGCCAAGTCCATCCCGATCCCTGGATGGCAGCCAACTATAATTCCCAATCAGCTCAGTTCGCTCACAGAACGTATCAAGGACAAAAGAAAAAGAGCTACGCACCTGAGCATTGACCGTGTCAATCAACTTGTCATAGCTTCCGTACTTGGCCTCTATAGCCTTGGTAAGCTCGCTCTTGCTGCCGGGCAATTCGCCGCCGCCGTCCTTCCGCGGCGCCAAGTTCTTCCAGAAGAGAGAATGGTTTATGTGGCCACCGCCGTGGAAGTTGATGAGCGACTGCAGCTCGATCTGGCTCTTGATGTCTTTGGCCGAATCGAACTTTTCGATCGCAGTGTTGTAGCCGTTGACGTAGGTCTGGTGGTGCTTAGTGTAGTGCAGCTATTTGCGATTGTTAGTCATCCGATAAGTCGACAATTTGTTCGTGATATACCACGACGACAGCTGAAAGATTCGAATAAGAACAGAAAAAACAACTGACCTCCATGATCTGGCCGGAAATGTACGGCTCCAACGCGCCAAAGTCGTAATCAAGATCAGGCAGGGTCGCCTTGCCGCGGGAAATCACGGCGGGCGCCGATCGCGTTGACATCACTGCCCGACGAGCAGCCGAAGTACGGAACAAAGACATTGCCATTTCTTTCTACTTCTCTTGGACAGGCAATTGAAGAGGTCAAAGTGAAGCGTAGCTTGGAGAGACTGCAGACAGATCGCAAACGCCGGCGGAAGATTGGATGAAGAAAAGGAATGTCGGGGAGAAAGATGGGATCGATGACGCCGGGCCGCGGCTCAGCCAACGGCTTCCTCGGATTCCTTCTGCCCAATCGGCCGCGATTGCTCCCAACCTTGCCTCACGGCTTGGTCCACCATGTCCGTCTAACCGACAACACTACAACGAATCATCGGATATAATTCAATGGGCATGAGCATTACAAAAGTTTATTATGTAAATTTCGATCCTATAAGCTCCGTAGGGCCTTGATACATTTCAGAATGTGAAATATGATATGAGATATCTGGACATTTGAGGGTTGTACGACATAAAAATACAAGTATAACCAGAAAGACAAAAACAACGCTACATATCTTGCGAGTCAATCGAGAGTAATAGTCTTGCCAGTCACGGTCTTACCAAACATCTACATGCCACCACGGAGACGAAGCACCAAGTGAAGAGTTGACTCCTTCTGGATGTTGTAGTCAGAGAGAGTGCGGCCATCTTCAAGCTGCTTTCCTGCGAAAATCAATCGCTGCTGGTCTGGGGGAATGCCCTCCTTATCTTGAATTTTGCTCTTGACGTTATCAATAGTATCGGACGACTCCACCTCAAGGGTGATGGTCTTGCCGGTCAAGGTCTTGACGAAGATCTGCATACCACCGCGGAGACGGAGCACCAGGTGGAGCGTAGACTCCTTCTGGATGTTGTAGTCGGATAACGTCCGTCCGTCCTCGAGCTGCTTACCAGCAAAAATCAATCGCTGCTGGTCTGGTGGAATGCCTTCCTTATCTTGAATCTTGCTCTTGACATTGTCGATGGTGTCAGAGGACTCGACTTCAAGAGTGATAGTCTTGCCGGTCAGAGTCTTGACGAAGATCTGCATACCACCGCGGAGACGGAGCACCAGGTGGAGCGTAGACTCCTTCTGGATGTTGTAATCGGACAGGGTTCGTCCGTCCTCGAGCTGCTTACCAGCAAAAATCAATCGCTGCTGGTCTGGGGGAATACCCTCCTTATCTTGAATCTTGCTCTTGACGTTATCAATAGTATCGGACGACTCTACCTCAAGGGTGATAGTCTTGCCAGTAAGAGTCTTAACGAAGATCTGCATGCCACCGCGGAGACGGAGAACCAGGTGGAGCGTAGACTCCTTCTGGATGTTGTAATCGGACAGGGTTCGTCCGTCCTCGAGCTGCTTACCAGCAAAAATCAATCGCTGCTGGTCTGGGGGAATACCCTCCTTATCTTGAATCTTGCTCTTGACGTTATCAATAGTATCGGACGACTCTACCTCAAGGGTGATGGTCTTGCCGGTCAGAGTCTTGACGAAGATCTGCATACCACCGCGGAGACGGAGCACCAGGTGGAGTGTAGACTCCTTCTGGATGTTGTAGTCGGACAAGGTTCGTCCGTCCTCGAGCTGCTTTCCAGCGAAAATCAATCGCTGCTGGTCTGGTGGAATGCCCTCCTTATCCTGGATCTTGCTCTTGACATTGTCGATGGTGTCAGAGGACTCGACTTCAAGGGTGATGGTCTTGCCAGTCAGAGTCTTGACGAAGATCTGCATACCACCGCGGAGACGGAGAACCAAGTGAAGAGTGGACTCCTTCTGGATGTTGTAATCAGACAGGGTTCGTCCGTCCTCGAGCTGCTTACCAGCAAAAATCAATCGCTGCTGGTCTGGGGGAATGCCCTCCTTATCCTGGATTTTACTCTTGACATTGTCAATTGTATCAGAAGATTCGACCTAGATGCACCTTTGTCAATACTGGCTCAATTCCAATGGAGTGCGCGCTCTATCAATCTGTAGTGGCGCGGGATTACGACATACCTCAAGAGTGATGGTCTTTCCGGTGAGAGTCTTAACGAAAATCTGCATCTTTATGACTATGAATTAAAAGCAGAAATGTATATATGCTGAATTGGTGTGTGACTGATAGAATGTCTGAAGATGAAAGTGGATGTAATGTAGCTATGAAGAGACAGGACGGTGGCGGGCAGACCAACATATTTATATCAGTAGTGTGCTGGCGTGTTGTCACCGCGGCGCAGGTACGGCGCACAACCCGGCCAGTGCCGAAATACTCGAAGCGGTTTAAAATATAGGGCGTATATTTCACACAGCTTGTGGAATAAGGTTTTAAAGAGAATGCAGTTTTGGTAGCGGCCTATCAGTGCGGCACAGCTGAGGCGGGGAAATAGCCGATTCCATTCGTTTCTACCCGCACAGCCACACGTTGTATGCGGTTACGGTATAGTTCGCTCAACACTGCGCGGTTAAGTGGCCAGAGTGGCGTCACCATGCGTAACAGGCGCCGCTCTCGCCCAGCGACACGCGTTAGTCATACGCGTTCGTTGCCACTAACTGGTGGCGTTCGCTGCTCGTCCATTGTTGATCTCGATTACAGCAGCCGTGGAGGAGGAGACGTTGGAAGTATTGATCAGGGATTAAGTAGTAGCTATTGAATTAGGTAGCTTGTCATTGCCAAAGGGCAAAGGCAGCGTATAATCAATTGCTACACAGTGCAAGAGGGCAGGGTGGTAGTCGTTTGTGAACTACTCAGGCAAGTCGTGCCTCTGCCAGCCAGGAAACTGGCCGTTGTTGTGGATGTCAATATTGCAGTGTTTTTCTACAGCAAAACGGTTTCAACAAAGCGTCTGTTATTTATTTACCCCCAAGATACAGACAGATACAGGGGTTGCCGCCCCACACAAGTAACATTCATCACAACGCCAAGCGTGGGAGTGAGTGACTTTGCCACTTCTGCCGCATCCCCACGAGATGCGTCATGATTGTGCTGCGAATGGATTGGGCTACGCAATGGGTTGGCCCTATTTGCAAGCACACGTGGGCCAAATGACCGGCTAGTTGTTCCCAGTTCAGAATTATGTTCAGGAGAAGAACTCCTTTCTTTTTTATTCGAATGTGGAATCGATCGATCGATCATTTCATTCACGAGCAGCGCAGCGCAGCGCTTACGGCACGGCAGCCGCGATCTAAATGGCGCAATATAGAGCAAGAGATATTGCACACACTATTTCGCAGGATATGCTGCGAACAGCACCAACAGCCACTAAACGAACTACACAGACGGACATCCGGAAGTTCGGTATAAAGTAGTTTGGCAGGCGCCACTTACGTCATTGAGCTCCTGCAAATTTCTCGCCTTGTGTACAGAGCAGACTTCTAAGAAAGCCGCACGATCGCATCACCGTCGGCTGCAGAAGATCTTAACTACGTCCGATGTCTTTGTCTCCTGTACTGCAAGCATACGAGTGCACCTTTCAGCAGTCGGCAGCACCCTCGGATTCTTCTTGTCCCCCTACGAGTGTTCGACGGACAGCGACAAAATATAAGCTAAGCGAGAATCCACGCTTCCAGGTAGGCGCGCTATATCTGCACCACGTTGCCGCACCGCGTGACGCCATCGGCCGGGTTTCTTGCGTTGCTGCTGCGCCCATTTAGCAACTCTGTTCCTTATTATGTCAGGTCCCGTGATTTCATGCGCCTCCCCGTTGTTTGCCTCAATCCCACCGGATCAGATCTCCGCCTCGTCAACCGTCCTCATGATCGTGGCCCGAGCCCTATTTGCATATCCTTCCTATAAATACTTTCTCTCGCTGTTGCACGTCTGATTTGCTTCTCGTTTCTGAACCTTGAAAAAACTACCTTACTTCTGCCTAAGCATGTCCTCTGACAAGGCTGGTGTTACGACTACCACTACTACTGCTACTGCTACTGCTACTGATCAACAGCAACGCTGCTACATCCTCGATCTCCCCGGCGAACTCCTCGAGTACATCCTCGGGCTCGTCCATAGTGACGACACCGGCATAGGTGGCGTGCGTACCCATCTCACCCGCCGTCTCGCGCTCTTCAAAAAGAATGTCCTGCCTGTCTGCCACAGATTCCACGACGTCGGGCTCAAAGCGCTCTATTCTCATGTCCACATCGGTCATCCGCGGGCATTTGACGTTTTGCGATATGAGCTGAGACGAAATCCAGCATTAGGACCGGCTGTAAAGTGTCTTGACTGTATGTGTATAAAATTTCCAGACTTGTTGTGGTGGCACAAAGCGACTAACAGGAAAAAACTTTTAGTCTCCGATTTTACGTCTGTCGGTCTTGGCCGCACCCGGCGCATGAACCGCGAAATCCAGATGGTGACCGCCACAACCATAACCGACGCACTCTCACAGACTCCTAACTTGCGCGAATTTCTTGTTTCTGAGTCGGTCGAGGATGACATTGGCAAGAGCGTGCTGGACACCTTGTTCGCGCTCCCGTACCTCGAGGCGATCGACTTCTGCGGTGCATCAAGCTCTACATTCACTCACTCGTTTTGCGCCGTCCAACTCACGATCCCGCTCTCGAACCTGACCAGAGTCTCACTACACGAATGTGTCTCGCTGCCTCCTAGTGTATTTGAGAAGCTTCTGCCACAAGTCGACAACTTGCGGAGGCTCGATCTGAGTCACACCCAAGTGTCAGCCGCAGCACTCGACGCGATCCCACACACCGCGCGGCTTACCCATCTCTCACTTGCCAAATGCCGGTCGCTTGCCGGCAAAGACATTCTCAAGTTCCTCACCGCCCATCCCGCGATTGTAGCCGGTGACCAGCTGCGATGGCTGTCGTTGCAATGGACCGATGTTTCTGCTGATCAGCTCACGTCTCTGCTCCCAGAACTGCCATCGTCCGTCAGGCACCTCAATTTATACGGCCTGCCTGTCGAAGACTCGCATTTGTCGTTGCTGCCTTCCGACATCGAAGAGCTTTCTCTCGGCTACGCCGACCTCGAACCCGACACTATCATCAACCACTTTGGCACGCCCAAAAAGCCGAACCTGCACTATCTCGACTTGACTGGCAACCCGCACATGAATGTGTGGACAATAGGTGACATGCGCCTCCTGCGGTCCTGTTCCGACGTGCGGACCTGGGAATTCGACGCCCAGCAGGTTTTGGCCAAAATGGCTGATGCATATATTCCAGGGTACACTATCGTGCTAGGTCAAGGTCGGCGCGGCTGGATCTTCAAAGGCCACAGCGCGCTCGACGGTGCCCACAACTGCTCGTTCACGACCAGTCCGCACTCGACCGCGACCTACTATCCGACCGCGTCTGCGCCGTCGTGCTGCCAACATGTGCTCGGCATGGACATGGGCAATTCCGACGCCTGGGCTGGCGCAAGCCGGAAGATTGATTGTTCGGGAAAGGAGTACGGTGGCGGGTTGGAACGTGGGATCTACCTGTACTACGCATATCGCACCAAGTAAACCGGCAAAAATAAAATGGCAAAATTTGGACGTTTCGGTGTACTGGCTTGCTTTTGTACATATGGGTTATTTGGTGTCATTGGATAGGTGGTTGTGGGTATCGGGAATTTAAAGGATATAGGCAGTTTAGTCTAATATGTTGTATTTATTATTATTAATTACTTATTATGTTAATTGTAGCGGTATCTGTTGTTCAATTTCGGCTGGACGACAACCCTGTAATAGGCATTCCTACCAGAACAGCTGCTCTCCTACAAGGAAACTAATTTGTTCGACACCCGTTTGAGAATGAGCCGTCCTGGACAAGAAGACGTGAGATGAAAGGCCAGTTCTTCGGCTCCATGGTAACAATAAGGCAGGTTTGGGGATTGAACGCCCGCATCGTACGCACGAGCGGGCAGTAATAACGACAACAATGTGCGCGAGACCAGTGACGCAAGATACAGTGGCAAAAAAACTGACGCTCTGCAACGAGTACATGTGAATTCAGACCGCTTGCACGATCCGGAATATGGTTGCGAATATATGTTGCTGCGGTCATTTCAGCTTGCGCCAACATAGTCTCGTTTTGCGACCGCCGCATGATTGCGGGCGGACTTTAGCGCCGCGATCCGAGATAGGGGGCCACAGGACCTAGTATTAATTAGGTTAACGCCGCTATTGTTTAATGGAAAACACTCCTGACTTTAGCGCATAAACAAGGAAGCTTAACTGCCTTGGGTTGTATGACGCCGACGGGCCGACACCGGCGTTCCGGAGATTTCGCGTTGAGCTGACTATATCAGTTTTGTGCTGGCAACAACGATCGTCGACCCGGCATGACAACCACACCTTAGCCCCAGGTTCAGCAGGAAGCACAACAGCGTAATGGTGGGTCTGTCTGACTTTGGCCAGCTGCTGCTGCCGCCCGGATCGCAGTCGCCGTCGTTCCTGCAGGAGCTCAACTTCGACGGCATCGACTTTGGCGTCATGCCGGGCGAGCAGTACATGATGCCCGACTTCTTCGACCCTTCGATTATCTTGCCCGCCACCACCACCACCACTACTACTACTACTACCGCTGCGACCGCGGTGCCGGATAACAACGGTGAAGTGTATGTCGACGGAATATCGGACGTTCAAGACAGCGCCACGGCGTCAGCCAGCGAGACGTCCCCACCAGCGCCGTCGGTGGCAGCGTTTTCGTTGAATGCCGACAGCGTGGGAAGTAGTAACGTGAATCAGCATATAGGACAGCAGCAGCAGTATCTCGGCCAGATGTACTCAACCCCACAAATAGCGGTCCCGCAGCAGATGTTTCTGCACCGCAACAGCACGAGTCCGCAAGCACTCTCAACGGCGACAACTCCATCTAGCGTGTCAGCACCAGTGACGAGGACAACAGCAGCAACAACGGCGACCGAGTCCGCCGTGGGGCGCGGCACCAAACGGCGGCCGCACCGCAAATCCAGAACCGGATGCAGGACGTGCAAGAAGCGGCGCGTCAAATGCGACGAAATCCACCCGCGGTGCGGCAACTGCTCGCACCTGGGCCTCACGTGCTCGTTCCAGACGGCCGCGTCGATGATCGAGAACGAGACCGCGATCGCGCGCACGGGAATGGGCGTTGGCGGACCGCTGCGGTCGTGTTCGTCGGCTAGGTCGTCGGGCGGTCCCGGGGTGAATCCTGGAGGTGACAATGCCGGGTTCACTTCGCTGGCTGCCAACGCGATTCTGGATTCGGGAACCGCCGCCATGTTTGGGCTAGGCATGTCCAGCGTGTCGCTCAATCTCGAGGACCTGAGGCTCATGCATGTCTACTCGACGACCGTGCATCAGACGATTACCAAGATGTTTGAAAGCCAGCCAGATATTTGGCAGCTGACCGTTCCCCAGCTTGCGTTCCAGCACGCCGCGCTGATGCACGCTTTGCTCGCGTTTTGCGGATCCTATGTCGTGCGACAGAAGCATACGGACGCGACATTGACCGACGTGATCGGCGAGCGCGCGGTCATGCATCGTACCGAGTCATTGCGGATCCTGCGAAACGCGCTGCAGAACCCGCTCGGCAACGAAATGGCCGACCCGTCCTTTTTCACGGCCTACTTTCTCCTGCTGGACTCGATTGCGAACGCGCCGACCGTCGCCGGCGCCACGAAAGACAACACGCCAACCACACACACGTCGACCCAGTTCCTCACTGCGACGCCATGGCTGCACCTCGTACGCGGCATTTGCTGCATTGTCAAGTCGCTGTGGCCGATTGCGCCCCGGAGCATCATCAACACAATCTTAGTCGACGATTTCTACGATTTGCCCATGCCACGGTCAAGATTGGACTACGGTGCGTTCGTCAAGGATATTGGTCCGTACTCGATCAAGAAGAACTTCGTCTTGTCGGCCAAAGACCACTTCCTGCCCAACACACCAATGTCGCGACTGAAGAAGGCGTCAAAAGAACCTGATTGGCTCTACGACGACGAGGACGACTTGGCCGACATTTACCCGCTCAAGAGCACATCGCCGTACGTGATCCCGTGCTTCATGCTTAGCAAGTTCAAGTCCGTCGCAGTCGTGGGACGACATCGCGTGATGTCGCTCCTCTGCATCGCGCTCGGGCTTTTGGACGACCGGTTTTACGCCAAGTTCCACTCTGACGACGCCGTCGCGCACCGGCTGATCGCCGAATTCTACCGCGTTTTGAAGAGGTTTGCAAAGTGTAATTGCGACGAGGTGTGGTGGTTGGAGAATTTGGCCGATGGGCTGGATATTGAGATTGCACTGCGGAACTGAGCATTGATATTATTGAATTTTCGTGTGTACATTAGTTTTGTAAATCGGTGTTAAGGATTAGGATGGTTTAAGTAATTATTTCATATGGTTTTCTATTTAAGTAACTATTCGCTCGAATAATAATTACGAATTGGCGTCCCGCTAGAGAAAGATTAGGGTTATCTCGAAGTGGTAGGCTTGGCTTCAAATAATACGTTAGTCACTCTGCGCGGGAACTCCTGGTCGGATATGATTTCTTGAAATATAACGCACACTGCTCGTTAGATTGTCATCTTTAATCGGCACGTGTTTCTTATGATAGCGCCTTGAAACTTTAGCAGACCGCTATGAGCACGGACAAGACTCGCATCGGTCTCGTTCTCTTTCCGAACCTCACCCAACTTGATCTGACAGGCCCGGTCGAGGTCTTCGGTCGCATGCCCGGGGCCGAGGTCGTGCTTTTATGGAAGAAACTAGAGCCGGTTGCATCTGATCGCGGAATGCGTATCCTACCGACCGCCACTTTCGACGACTGCGCCAGCCTCGACGTGATTTGCGTGCCCGGCGGCCCCGGCCAAATAGAGCTGATGGACGACGACAACACGCTCCAGTTCCTCCGTAGGATCGCGCCAACCTGCAAGTTCGTCACGTCCGTCTGCACCGGCTCGCTTGTCCTGGGCGCGGCCGGCCTGCTCACAGGCTATCGCGCTACGTCGCACTGGGCGTCGATCGACCAACTCAGCCTGCTCGGCGCCGAGCCGGTCGCGGACCGTGTCGTCCGCGATAGGAACCGGATCACTGGCGCGGGCGTGACGTCGGGGATCGACTTTGCGCTGACGGTCGTGGCAGAGCTGGCCGGCGCAGATGTTGCCCAGGCAATCCAGCTCGAGTTGGAGTACGATCCCGAGCCGCCTTACAAAGCCGGCTCACCCCGCTCGGCACCACAGGTGCTGGTCGCCGCAGCGCGGCAGAAGCTTGCTTCCTTCATTGCGCGACGAAGGACGGCGACGGAGCGAGCAGCCGAGAAGCTGCGATCCGCGTAGCCGGAACCTGCTAGAAAATGATGCTGTGGACAACCTTGTTTGCGTTGCAAAAGCACAGCGGCTGCAGAAATGACGATTGGAGAATCCAAAAGGAGTGGGTGATAACACAATGGTCGACATTTTTAACCAAGATTGTTGAAGGGGAGAAAGGGAATGATGAGCGGGCGACACGCCATGGGCATTACATGGTAGGCAAGCTTAGATGATGGCAGCACGAAATGATATAAGTAGAATATATCGAAAGGTCTCGGTGCATGTATGGACTACGCTATAGAGAGAATGTCGACGTAATGCCAATGTCGGACCGGTTGCAATCCGGAGCTTCCAGATTACCATGGTTGGGTCTAACTCTAAACTCCTACATGGCTACCCAGGCTTAGAAAGCAATCACACAAGGGCCTGAACGTTGACAGTGAATAACAAGTACAGCGACTACCAACGATCAATTGCTGGATCTTACATTAGCAAATAAACGCAAACTTGTAATTCAACCATAAGCTCGGTTTAGTGCGTATCTGCGTGTCAGGGTTTACATTTAAAGCACAAAGCTTAGCACTCGCCTATGCCATCTCGTGACAACGCCGTGGCGGTGCGGGAGCAAGCCAGCGCAACTGCGCCTCGTGCCTGCGCCTCGCAGTTGTCGAGCGGCTGCATTTCGTGTCCTCGAACTCAAATCCCGAAATACGTAACACCGCGTAAATTGTCGCCTTAAAATAGGCTTGGCTAGGCCGCTCCTCTTCTCTTCACTCTCCATTTTGAAATCAGAGTAAAGAGTGCCCTTGCGAATATGGCGAGCGAGGCTGGCGATAACGAGAAGAAAGTCGACCGTGCGCTGTCGCAGCGGTGGGTTGATTTCAAGAGGACCGCATTGCGATACGATGATGGCGATGAAATGTGAGTGTGAATGCATGCGAGGTTTGGCAGTCGCCTGTATTGATGACCTCTATTGCCACCAGGTACGAGGAATTTGGCGATGATGATTATTACGACAACAATGAACAGGAGGTGCCGCCGGTGCCGTCGAGCTACAGGGACCAGAGCCAGCATCCCATTCCTGGAGGTTGGGACGCGAGTCTGGCGCAGGAACGCAACGCGACCGAATTATCAGGGGATGTTGACGTTCGAGAACCGCGGGCGAGCACTTCGGCGCCAGAAAATCCATACGACGCGTCTACAACCGCGGTCCCGCCAAAGCAAGCGCCAGTGATAGATTCCGAGCCCACAGTTTCGACTCCGGTCACGTATGCCGCAGTCCAGAACACGCTGGGACCTACAATTACGGCTCGCGAAGCTCCAAAGCCACTTAATATCAACGTCGCTATTGCGCAGCAGGCTTCGCCTGCATCGACGAGCACTAGCCTCGATTCGTCGATTCCATCCTCAATTGCTGGACACGAATACTCAGGCTTAAATCGATTAAGCGGGTTAATTTTGCACGAGGATAATGACCAGCACCAGTTGGATGAAGTCACCGAGTCAATGGACGAGAGTAAGGATGTTGTCAATAGCGACGAACGGCAGGACGTCCAGCGACAGTCCAGTGGGTTGCGAATTGCCAATCTGACAGAGCAAGACTACCTTGATTCTCCGGCTGCAGAGTCTGACGACGTATATGATGAGCAGTCTGCGCCTTTGGATCGGGATGAAGTCCAACGACAATCACAGCACTTGCCGACAGTTGCCGTTACTGCCGACTATGATAACACAGACGAATCGATCCAGCGCAATATCGAGAAACTGAGCCTGAGCAGGCCGGTAGATTCCTCAGTGAGCACGTCGGAGGCGTCTAGCATTGCTGATCGAACAGACAACGGCAGTGCACAGCCTAGCTACGTTGCATATAGTGACAGAAGGTCTTCATTTGCATCGACAGGTGATTCTGCGTACTTACCTCAAGAAGAGACTGCTTACAACACGACAACTGATTCTGATGACTATTTCAAACTCCACGACCGGTCGACTTCTGTGGGAACTACACGGTCTGAGTCAGAGATAATGACCGCTAATTTGCTAGAGCAGCTCGAAGCACAGCAGGCCCTGGAGGCTAGACGCCAGAGCGCGATACACGATTCTTCTCCAAGTCCAGTGAACCAGGAACGGCAGATCGAAGAACATGGTCCTGGATTGCCAGGTGAATATGGCCCTAGTAGTTCCGTTCTTGACCGTCCGCCGATACCGGTCACGATCCCAGCAATTATCCCGGAACCGGAACCGGAGCAGATGCAGACTCCTACTTACGAAGAGCCTGTGCGTGATGAACGTCGACTATCGCCGACGTCTACGATTGAAAGTGGTGCTACAGCTGCCGAAGAGACGGAGGAGTACTTTGAGCCATCGGTTCCGGCAGAAGAGACTGTGAATCAACCACAGCCATACGTGCGGGCAATTTCGTATCTGTCAGCACCATATCCTGGGCCACGGTGGAATTTCAGTGAGATTCTGAAAGAGCCAAATCCGATTAAGCGGAAGATTTTGTTTGAAGCTGCCAGGAAGATGGAGCAGCGGTATGACTCTGGGCTTGATCAATGGCTTTTGTATATGACGCATCAGCGAGATGACGGTAAGTTGCATCGACGAGCATGAGACTATGTGCCACTAACACTTCTAGTGCAATCTTTCACCACGAGCGCAGTAGCGGCTGACAGTCCTCGAGGGCACCACACGATTCAGCGTACGACCAGCATGATCGGCCACTCTGTTACCCGCTATAGTGAAAGGTCAGTTGAGATGATGGAACGTGTGGGCGAGAAATCAAAGGGCATATTCCATAAGTCCAAGTTATTTGGGAGCAAAATGGTGAGATCCGATAAATCCTAGTCTTTACCTACTCGTTTCTTGGGTTATCTGGCAATTCTTTGATTCTCGTAAGTTGGAGCTCGCCAGAAATGGTATTGGCCGCTGATCTTGGCATTATGTATCAGGATGAATGGTGTATGTTTGGTAGTTATAATTGAACTCGTTTTGACCTGCTGAAATCGCATTGCGAGACTCTCTTGAGCCTGGTTGTCTAATGAGCTTTCTATTGCTGTCGTCTGTTCTCTATTTTGCACACGATTAGTTGGTATTGTAGAATGTGGCAGGTTTACTGACTCACTTCGTGCTTTGCAGACTAGAGAAGATGAAAGGGCGACCACGACATCGGCAGGCTCATCCGCACAATCCAAGACAAGTAATTTGGCGTCATTTTCGACTAACAGCACGCATCCGGTGTTTAGAGACAGCTATCTTGCCACGATCAGAAGGAACAAGGATGTCTCAGTGTACATGGTTACCTCCATCGATTATACTTCCGTGCTGGTTGATTCCCAGGGCGTGTCGACATCGAAGGGCGCGACGGAATCCCATGGTGCAGATTTGAGTGAGAAGTTCTCCGAACATTACGGGCCGCCCGTAGCATCAACAGTTCTGCCCACGTCAGGCGATCTGGATCTGGACTACCATGATGGATCTCACACGGATGGCGATTCATCGACACGGGAAGTCTCAACTCCAGACTTCGTTCCAGACTCATCTTTCCAACCGGAGTCGCAGAAAACCAATGACACTAGCGACAATTGTATCGCGGACTTGGACTACGATGTCAACACGATTCTGAGTGCCTACGAGGACGCCATGGATTCTTCGAAAGGGCAGCCTTTGAATTCGACCACAACTTACTCTCCCAACGCTGGAACTCAGCCAATCCACAAGTCGCTGCGCGATTTTGAGCCGACTCTTTTTACACTTCCAAAAGTACGCTCCGCGTCCTCAGCTCGCATTGCAGCCATGAGAGCTGCGTCTGTCACAACCGCTGCCGACAAGAATACGTCTGAGTCGGCTTCATCGCAGACTTTCACTTCTGGCATGACTCAGCGTCGCGTTGTCACGACGCCAGCTCTGCCGGAGCCAAAGGTCGATTTAAAGCGAATGGATAGCGTAACGAAATCATTTTTATCCAAGGAGCTTGCTATATTTGATGATATTGGTAATTTTAACAGGGAGCGTCCTACGGCGTCATTCAGTGTCGATTACGTTGCCCCCAAGAGCATGCTTCTATCGGATGCGGATTTACCGTCGCCGCGTTTGACAAACGCAAGCGTCAACCCTCTCCCGCAAGGGCGGCCGATTGCCAGCGAGGTGCCAGTCGTCGTTCCACCGAAGAACGTCCCGTCGTTTGAAGTTGGGATACCGAGAGTAGGCCAACGATCGGATGGGATGGCAGCTAGGCTGATGGGACTGTCGAAGCTCAAGTTACCTGGGTCGTCGCCCAAGCCCAAAACAGAGGCATTCAAGCGGCAACCGGCAACGGAAAAGGTTGGTGTCCCCCTTGCGTCTGAGAAGCAGATCGTTACGGACAAGGGATTACCTAGTCTGCCGCAACAACAGAATGCTGCCACCGGGATAGTGAATGCCGCACCGAGAAATTATGCGAAGAGGAAGCCAGTGGCTGGAATCGATCAGGCGACTTCGGCCAGGGCGGCGATGGAGGGTACAATTGCAGATAAAACTCAGTGTAATGATCCGCCGATAGGCTCCCCTTCTGCGCCGCCGCTTCAGCGGCTACCTCAGCATTATAATTATATCGTCAAGCCGCTTCCGATGGAACCAGGTCAGGCGCATGTACCCAAGCAGACTGATTTCTGGACGCCACAACAAAGGGCGCCGAAGCCCGAGGTAAAAGCGCAGCGGATTGGTGAATTCAATCGCAAACCGACAGATTTCAAGAGCAAGTTCAAAGATTTGATGCAAATGGATGCGATGGGCATCACTCCTGCGACCAGAACGCAAGTCAAGGAAGCAACTGCTACGTTAGGAAATAACGGCAGCTCGTCGCTCAAGGGTGTGAAGATAAATTTGAGAACGTTAAAGGGAAAGCTTCAGAAGAGAGCCGAGGAGCAGGAGGCTACGGCCGGGAAATACAATGATGGACTAGATATGATTGTCAATGCTGTGGAACGGAACGAGCGGACTGGCCATGTTCACCAGCAGCAGCAGCGGTATGAAGAAGTGACCAGTACACCTCGGACTGTGGTTAACGAGCGCGCGTCATCTAGAGAAGTCGCGCAAATCAGGGCCCCTGTGGAACTGGATTGTGAAGAGGCAATTACGGGCAACACAGCAAAACGGGAAGAGTCTGACGCAGAGAGATATTTGCAAGAATTCAAAGTACCAGACCTATCTTCGCAGCCTACAGATATAACATCATCTGGTCCGAGTCCTGTCGTTGAATCTGTACATTCTCACAAGAAGATTGACCGGGAGTCGGTAGTCGCAACAGAACCTGTACTTCATTCTAAGTCGCACAGCACCGCGACTTCACTCTCTGAGGCAGAGTCTTTACAGAACCTTGTACTGTCATATGGGGCAGGAATCAGTGAAGAGGTGGTCGATAAACCGCTGCATATTGACGATGACGAGGAGACTGAAGATAGTGCTGTAACCCTTGTAGCTGGACAGGAGAGCATGAGGGAGCCCTCCGCCGAAAGTTCTACATTGTCTCTAAGAGAAACATCTCAAGGAGATCACGAGGCAACGGTAGGGCAACCTCTTTTTTTGGATTATTAGAGATAGACATTGACTGTTACGTTAGCTTTCGGAGTCCGACCTCACACATTACAAGGGTAAGCCGGATATTGAACTCGTCGACACCAATAAGTTAGCGACTGGGTCTGGAATAGCTGCGGGAGATGCCAAATCGGAATCAGTTGTGGATATAGGCACGATTTCTTCAACGCAGGAGGAGCGTGCTGCGTCGAATAATCCAGGAAAGTATAGAAGGCGGCGATCGTCAATGCCGGAGTGGTCTCCTATTGCGACGATGGTAAGGCTTTTGTTGTCATTTCGCGACCACTCAACCCTGACATTCATCCAGCTGAAGCTAGCCCCTCGTGATCCTCGTCTCAATGTCGATGATGGGGCGGAAAGCCCGGAGGTCGACAAGAAGCTCACGGCAACCTCAAATAAGGTGGACTTGCCAGTGTTCGGCTTGTTAGGTGGTTCGCCGGTGTCTCAGCACCATAAGTCAAAGTCAGATCCGGAGTTAGCATGGTCAGACGACACATCGTCAAAAAGCATCTCAGTAAGATTTGTTGATAAGCCACAGATCATTCGAAGGTCGGAGTTTGAGCGTCAGCAAACTGCGGAGACTGGAGAGCCTTCAACTAAAATTGTATATGTGGTGCCTGATGACTATGGTTTTGCAGATCAACCGATGTACATGAGGGCTATGTCGCCAACCCTGTCGATGGAAGCGCCGTATCGTCCATCAGGTAGAATGATGGTTGATCCACGGTACAGGGCGCCCCCTCGTCCCGGAATGAGACCACCTCCACCCGGGTACATGAGACGTCCTCCTCAGCAGTGGTCGCCTCAAGGTCGACCTCCCATGCACCGTCCAACACGGGGGCAGGTACCTTCGGGCCAATGGCCTTCTCAACGTCTGCGACCAGCTCACATGATGGAGTATGATAATATCATCCCGATATTAGAGAGTGATCGAATTACGCCTAGGCGACCTCTCGAAACGGCTCCGGGAGGCATGATGCCTCCTCGAGACTATTATGGCCGTGGATATCGATCTCGTACCCCGGACCGTATGTATGGACCTTCCGACGACTACCGCACACAAGCCCAGCCCTATCGACCAAGTTATACAACTCCACCACCCGCCTCTTCAGCATCCCTCACGTCAAGTTCTTCAGTCGATACGGGCTCGCAGTCCTCCTCAAGAGGTAATAACAAAGGCTCGTCGGCAGCTACTACAAAAGAGCACATGCTCAGAATGGCCACTACTCCAGATTTTGATGGGGGTGCAATTGGTTCTCCAAAACGATTTCCGAAACGTCGCATGTAGTTGTATATTTTGTTGTGTACAGTTAATATTGTCCTGATTGACTATGATTTATGAGTATGTAATTGTGTATATTTTGCCTGGCACCAAACTGGGATTAGATCCTTAACAATGTATTTTTAGAAACTGTCACATAGATTGATGTTGGGATGTTGTTGCATTTGGTGTTTTGATGTAATTAACCATATCAATGTCATGACACATACGGAATGTGGATGTCATGTGCAGTATAGGAGTAATGACTTCAAAAGGTAAGAGAAAAAAAAAAAAAAAAAAAAAAAAAAAAAGGGCGATGCGAAATACGCTATAAATTTTGACAGTGGTTGGTTACGTTTAGTTGCGGCCATACCAAGAAGAAAACACAGTTCCCCGTCCGATCAACACCAGTTAAGCTTCTTTGGGCCTACTTAGTACTGCGGTGGGAGACCACGCTGGAATCGTAGGTGCTGCAATTAATCTTTTTTTTTGTCGTATTTACATTTTTAAATTATACCACACGATTTTCGTTATAATTTTATACTCTAGGCTCTAAAATTGGCAGAGATGTGCTCCGTGATACTTACGAATGGCCCAATTGCTTGCAAAGAACTATCTACCTCCTGGTGAGTTAATTTGTGCCAGCCACATTTAGGGCACCGAAAACTCAGCCACAGGGGCCCGCACTAGTTTGAAATAGGTTAGACGTTGACTTTGAATCGACCTAACCTCCCAAAAATTTTGTAGGTCGAGCTCAATCGACAACCGTTGGCATCTTGGAGGTTATACATCTGTACGATTAGCAGGGATATTACAATGCCAAAAAGAAGGAGAGCGGCGCTATTGCCGAACAATATTGCACTTTTACAAAACTTGGTTCGCCGAGATCCTGGGTACGTTTGAGCTTTAACCCGATTTGAGCATGGTATTAATTTACTAGGTCCTACAAAGAGGAATTTCTGGTCCAGTATAGACACTACGCCACGCAGAAGGAGATTCTCGTGACCAATCCAAGCGGTTTCCATGACACAGATGCATTTCTCGATCAGATCGGGTTTATCGCGCAAGTTTGCACATGCTACCCCAGTGATACCAAAGCATTTCCCGAAGATCTGGCGGAACTTCTTAGCAAACATCATACCGTCTTACCGGTTGAGCTTCGGGAAAAGATAGTGCAGTCATTGATGTTATTGAGAAACAGGGGGGTCATTACTTCTGAGCGGTTGATTCAGATTATTTTCCCGTTGTTGACAACTACAAACTCAAAGACGTTCAGGAAGGACATATATACCACGCTTGTACGGCTACTGAAGCATGCGAACCGTAATGCAAAGGCGCCGAAATTGAATAGAAGTGTTCAAACGCTACTCTTTACATTGCTAGAGTCATCTGACGGCGTGGCTGCTGCACCTGATGGACTGTGGGCTGCGAAGCTCACTCGTGAATTGTGGCGGCGATCAATCTGGGATGATCCTCGAACTGCCGAGATTATGAAGCAGGCCGCGTTGCATGGAAATACGAAAGTTGTTATCGCTGGTGTTAGTTTCTTCTTGGGTGTCGATCGCGAGAGGGAGAAAGCCACCCGAAAGAAGCGAGGTCTAGATGATGACGACGATAGTAGCGACGATAGCGCGAGCAGTGATGATGGCGAGGGTGGCAAACCTCAGATTGCTGGCATTAAGCATCGAATGGGAATTAACAAGAAGAGCGGAAAACGAGCGCGGAAACTTGAAGCTGCTATGCGAGCCCTCAAAAAGGTGTGTGAAGGTCCGCCGATTTCGCCAGATTATGCTAATTTTATTGTCATAGAAAGAAAAAGGAGCGGGCCTTCCCACCCAACTGAACTTCGCGGCCATCCACTTGCTCCACGACCCGCAGGGATTTGCAGATCGTCTTTTCAGCCAAACATTGAGCCGTAGCAGCGGCAACAAATTTACTCTCGAGCAGCGGATTCAGATTCTCAACTTGGTCTCACGGTTGATCGGTGTGCACAAACTTTCTGTCCTTGGGTTCTATTCCTACCTATTGAAATATCTCACTCCAAAGCAGCGGAATGTGACTCAATTCATGGCTGCAGCGGCGCAATCGTCGCACGACCTCGTTCCACCGGATGCGCTTTCACCGGTTATTCGAAAGATAGCAGATGAATTCGTATCTGATGGAGTCGCTGCTGAAGTTGCCGCGGCTGGACTCAACACGATCCGAGAAATCTTGACTCGAAATCCTCTCGCCATCGAAGCTGATTTATTGCAGGATTTGACAGAATATAAAGGGTCAAAGTCAAAGTCTGTGATGATGGCAGCGCGCAGCTTGATTGGTTTATACCGCGGAGTTGCACCAGAAATGTTGGCGCGGAAAGATCGGGGTAAGATTGCGTCTATGGAGATGAATGCTGCGGCTGCCGCTGGTCAAGCGAAGAAACTTCAGTACGGTGTTGAGAATGTGGTTGAGGGCATTCCGGGCTTGGAGTTGTTGGAGCGGTGGAGAAAAGAGCAGGGCCTGGATAATGACGATGAAGATGCAGCTGCTAAGGAAGCTAAAGATGATGACGACGCTTGGAATATTGACATGTCTGATTCGGAAGAGAGCGACAATGGCTGGATCGACGTGGAAAGCGATAAAGAGTACGATGTATCGGACGATGGAGCTGGTCGCCCAGAAGACGACGAATCGGATGAGGACGACGACAGTGATGATAGCGACAAAGAACCAGACGCGGAAGAACAGCTGCCAGATGCTAAGCGTGCCAAAACTGAGAACGTGGTACAGAATCTGATGGCAACGAAGATTCTTGCCCCAGCTGATTTTCAAAAGTTGGACGAGCTACGGACAAAGGCCGGCTTGGACAAAATTTTACATGGAGGACAGTCCGCTGCCGCTGGACGACATCAGGATTCAGTAGACGCGATATCGCTTCTTGGGTCAAAGACCGGCAAGGCCGATAAAGAGGAGCGTATGGCTGCTGTCATGGAAGGCCGTCAAGATCGCCAATTTGGATCGAAGAAGGGTAAGAAAGATAGCCAGCCGCACAGTACTACAAACAAGGAGAAGGCGAGAAAGAAGAACTTTATTATGATGATCCATAAACGAGACGTGCAAGGGAAGAATAAAAAGAGTCTGAGAGACAAGCAGAAGTCACTACGAGCGCATATAGACAAGCAAAAGAAGTCAAAGAGAAAGCATTAAGTGTATATATTGCATATTATTGTTTATTTTTTCTGGATTGCACCAAAAGTATGTATAATTCTGTGGCGTGAGGATTTGTTGGACGGGATCATTTTTGACAGAAGAGGATTCTAGTTACTGAATAACAACGTAGTTGCATTGTTACAATGGTATTGTGACAAATTGGCTCTCATGAGAATTCGCAAATAAATCTCAAACGGACATGAAATAATAAAGCTAAGCAGGCATTCTTCGTCCGCCCGACTCTATCATCGCCTATGGGACAATTCAACAACAAAGGCTTTGTGAATGTAACGCCGCGGACGGTGGCGCAGTAGGTTTGCGCAGATTTGGAATCGCTTTCATGTGGGGGACCTTCCCGGAAAAACTAGGATGTGACGTAAGCGAGTAGCCAGAGAAATTGCTCTGATAACGACGCGGTCGGCTGCCGGACAGTGCAGGTCTCTAATCTAGCTATTTTGATTAGTAATAAATCTTGAATAACTTGCATGTTGTAACTAGAAATATTCGATGCCACTTAACACAAATTGTGTGCTGGTATCTGCGGACGTGTTCGTAGGGGATCGATGAGCTTGGCTCGCCGGCTCGTAGCTGACATATATGCGGCTAAGCATCCTCACTTCTGTTCAACCGGCACTCAGTCGGATTGATTTCGAACCCTCCGTTCGTGCTTCTTGAAGCCTGAATTCTGTTGTCAGGGAATACTTCAGCCAATATTTTAGTTGCCCGCGCGCTGGTGCTCTTACCTGCCTACGCTGGCGCAAATCAAGATGGCTGCGCCATTCGACCCCCAGCAGGACACTTCTCCACCACCGGCTTCGACGGCTCCCGTTGCGGCAGCTTGTCTCGCCTGTCGCTCTCGTCATCTTAAATGTGACGCCGGAATCCCCATCTGCCAGCGTTGCCACGAGAACAATCGCGAGTGCGTCTACGTCAAGTCTCGGCGCGGGTGGAAGGGCACCTCGAGTAAGGACTCCGGTCAAATGAACACCCCTGGACCTGCTTTTACCGGGACAGCAAAAAGAAGGATAGAGAGCGAAGTTGACTCGTCGTTTGATCCGTACAGCACTGGCCAGTCCGTGGTTGCCTCTAGCAGCTTGTCACCGTTAGCATCGTCGGGCCAGAAGAACGCTCTTCCGCTGTTAGTTGATCTCTTCTACTACCACTTCCACAATTCTCACCCGGTTATGGTCCCGCGACAATTTTACGGTCTATTGCTATCCAGCTCCTTCAACGCAGAAACGACTGAGCTCATCAACAACTTACTCCTCCCCGTGGTCCATTATATTGGGTCGATATACATCAGAAACGCGAACCGTGGGTTGTATAGATATGCAGTGGAGAAGGCCATATTTGGCGACGCAGGCACTCCTGGCAGTCCTAATCGTCAATACCAGTTCATTATCCCGCCATCGCCAGTAGCAGTCATGGCTCTGTTGCTCTACGCGATCGTCATTCACGGTGAAAACGAGCAAGAAAAATCTATGGTCATTAAAAATCATGCGGTCGACATGGCATTGTTTATCCATATGCATGATAATTCCTTCATTGACACATATCTGGACAACTCATATTTCAACCAGGAGCCGGTTTTTCTGAATGTTCTTAAGGAGTCGTTGCGGAGGACGTATTGGATGCTGTTGGTCATGGATGGATGGATGAATGCGTTACATCGCAAACCGCCATCCAAACTGGCCGGGATCGTATCCTCTATGGACTTGCCCTGCGAAGATGATGAGTACAATGCCGGAGTATGTAGCTGTTGTACTATGGCACCAACATGTCCAGGCTAACAGGGTTTTAGAATATTCCAGTTGGTCATACCCTACAGGAATTCGACGATCGAATATTCGCGGACAGCCCAGCCAAGTTCTCATCATTCAGTTACCTGATCGATGCCATACGGATTATGACCATAGTCATTGCTTCTCTGGCGACCCAAACTTCAGAAACTGCAGTCGCTGAGTTAGCAGACACAAGTACATCTGTCTGGCTGTTGCACATCCCGGAGGCAAAGAAGACTCTTCTCAGACCGGTACCTGACAGGCATGAGTATTTGGGACTAAACGATACCCGTGGTTTCCAGGAAGTCGATGAACTGATGCTGCACGCGTATATTGTCATTAACAATTTTCTCATTCTTGTGCACAAGCCGCTTTCCCGTCTTGCGATGGTTCCATCAGAATATGAGGAACATGAGTCGCATTGCGTCACTCCTCGTTCGTTGTTAATTTCTTTCCGTGCCATTGCTTTAGCTAGGGATGGACACGGTAACGACTACGTCCCAGGACCGCTGGAGAGTAATTCGATGGATGTTCATACTGTCAAGTGTATGACCTCGGCTGATATGCTGTCGCGGTTAATATCCCTCTCTCCCGGTACCGTTGGCCGGAGGTCGCCGTTCTTTACGTGCACTGTTACACTTGCGCTTCTAGTTCAATTGACTGCATGTGTTTGGGTTTTCTATGAACCTTCGGCCCAGAAGCAACGAGCAATGGCGAAGGAACGCATCAAGGTAGGAGTCGGGGCATTACGCGCAATGGGCGAGATCTGGAGCACAGCACACCATGTCGTTGGGCAAATTAAGGAAGCCGCTCGGATTGTCTTTGACCAGCATCGCTCTGCAGATAAGTTTTTGCGCGATGTAGCGAATGCCTCCAAAAGACGAAAGACAGTACGAAGTACCGCATCGGGTGTCATGAACGCAGAACTACAGTTTGGATTGAATGAACCGAGTTCGAACAGTATTATCATGCCATCAGACAGGGACACCATGGTACCTAACTCCAGCAAGGCAACCGATCAACTACAATTGGATTGGTCCTATATTCCCACAATGGACAGCTCCAGCGCCAGCAGCGCGGGTGATAACTATAGTACTGCTAGCAGCTCTACCGGCTATAGTCCTTCGATGAATCTCGATTCTTCGGTGCTATATCCTGGATCGCAAGGTCCATCGCCAGAGCAACAACTGAGTGAGGTTCAGGCATTCTCGACGCTCTCTGACCTCGACCGCGAGGTCCTGCAAAACATATCTGCTCTTCCGGAGCCTCTTATCTCAGAGGATGAGCTTTTCCGACTGTTTAATGAACCAGGCTTGGTCGACACATACAAACAGACTCCGCCCGCCCAAATCTCGGACAGCGAATATGTGTAAGATTATCCTGTCACAACGATGTTTATCATGTGGCAGGATAGTACCTTGTGAATCTGCTTGCGTTTGGGTCGTAAAAAATCTTGGATAATAGTGTCGGTCTTTGATACAGTTTGGCGAAAAGTGGTTCTGTTTCGAACCTGTAAGATGATAGTTGTAATTATAATCCATCATATTACTGGACGAATTTTGCGCTGGTATCGAACGTTTTATAGATAGCAACCCCAAGAACACGTAAAATAAATTCCATTTGGCCCCGCCTCATATACTGTGACTGGCTTAGTGTGTTCACCTCTGGCGAGCTGCAGTGGGAGACCATGCTGGAATCGTCGGTGCTGCAATTATATGGTCGAGTTTCTGAATTGCTCCTGACATGTAAATTCAAGTAATACTGTCGCAGTTTCTAGCCTGAAGTCTTAATGAGCTCCCAGCTGCTTGATTCTGAGCTTTTCTACAATGTACACACGCGGTTTGAAAGCTAGGCAAAGGAGTCGTATGCCACTCATGTCCTCTTCCATATCGGACCACATGCGCTCGCTCAATTGGGAAAACTTCCACCTATTTTCTATGAGCCGCACGAAACGGCGAGGCGCGACCAAGCCACATCCGTGCCGGCCAATAGCTTCCCAAAAGCGAGCTATTAATTAATTCAAGTCGCTTTCGAAAGCACGTATAACATACAGGAATATTACAAATACTGGCAGGTAGAATTGCGTTCACTATCGGATTTAGTGAGCCGTCCTCTAACGCTATCAATGCCCAAATTGCGCCACATCCGGCAGCGCCCTGAATCAGCCACGTGGCTGCACATAAGGCTGCAATGCAGCATCGCTGCGACACCCACGTTGGGCCTAATTCATATAGCCCACGAGGTCCTCAGGCAACCAACGAAGAGACAGTCGAAAATCTACTATCATTGGCTTCAATATTAAAAGGAAATCGTGATTGCGACAGTTTCAAGTGGGGCAAAGTTAATTTTCAACAATAACAAACAGTTCGCAAGCAAAAGACGACAGCAAATATGGCTTCCATCCGCGACTCGTATACATACGATCCGTACTACATTGGTTCGCGGGACCATCCAGTGGTAGATCCATACGAGCGTGCAGTGTCGCCCGTTTTATCCGATGACTTGGTATGGAGCAAAATTTCATCGCTGTTCTGTGCATTCGGCAGGTCCGGAACAATCGGAAGAACAGAAAGATAAAACACCAGTGGGATATCCGATGCTAACGAGTCACTCTAGGATGATGAAGATGATCAAGCGATGCTTCCCGCAACTACGCCCGGTGTTGCCAGACGTACATACTCAACTCTCCCGCCGTCATCTTCGGTAGCTCGGCAGCCATCGACTAAATACACCGATAATCCGTCATATGTACCCTCGTCAACGAAACCACGCACGAATGAGCCGGCTTCTTACGGCACCTATAAAAGCGGTAATCCGTTTGCAGACCCGCCACCTCGACCAGAAAGGTACTACAGCCATGGCTCGGTCCCTCAGCCACAGTACAATTCGGGCAACATCTCTGATCCCGAGAAGTACAGGCCTCGCTCGCGCACGTTCGGGTCCAGCATGCGGCGTCGCAGCTGCGTCATCATTTTCATCGTCGCTGCTGGTATTATTGCCGCCATAGTCGTCGCTGCTACTTTCACCGACGTCTCGCACTTCTGGTCCAATTCGAGCACGAACGCTTATGGGGAGGGCCCGACTAAGACTTCGTCGTTAACTTCGAGCTCTTCTGTTTCACCAGCGACGGAGACATCGCATTCGGCTAAGCCACCAGTGTTCTGGGGATTGCATAACAATGCCACAAATGTCACGTACGCGTATCCGAATTCGACAACGTCTGGTTTTGAGTTGCCGTATACGCAGTCGGCAACCGCTGTGCCCTCTAGCAATATTACTACTATTCCCTACTTTTGAAGAGGACTTTTGGAAGATAGAACAACATAAGAGAAGAAACGATCGAAAGTTTGAGAGAAGAACAACAATATGGGGAATCGGTTATTGAATACATTGGGAATCCTGGCCTTTGATTGGAGACAATGGACGACCGCGGATAGACAGAAATACTGTGTGCCTTATGGACATGCTGGCGTTTTGTGAGAACATATTTTGGATTGTTTAGATATACTGATCTGCATAATATTGGGTTTTCTTGGTTACTAGAGGACTATAGATCAAATGCGAGCATATAGAACTAGACGGATATATGAAACAATACATAGATGGTAATTAGCGTAACATGGTACTTGTAATCAACTGAGCATATAAATCGTATCTCAAATCGCAATACATCCGCATCCCATAACCCAACAACACAAATCAAAGCAAACAAGCAAACTGGATCACTAATATAGCACAATACTATTTACATAGCTATGGATATGCAAGAATGGTGTGACGACATGGTCAATTGATGCAATCGGATATCTTAGTCAGCGTCGCGTAGGGGGATACGCAGCATGAGATTGTGTCGATTGAGCAGGATATGAATGAGAATTATGATGATGGTGTCCATGTTGCTGCGAAGGAAGGGCCTGTTGTTGAGACTGAGAAACATTATTCTGCTGACTTTCGAGGTATTGAACAATCTCATGAATCTCATTCTTAGCTGGTAACAGCGACTCTGCATTTTTGGCAGGACAGCGCACCACAACATTGTCGATTCTAGATACGATACCCAAATCCGATACTTGTTCAAACGCATTTGAGAACTTCACAAATACATTGTACTTCCGCATAAGAGTTTGGATCTGCTGGCCGCCGGTACCGATGATCGACCGATGGTATGCCTCGGGAATGTAAAATGAGATTTCGGCTGGAAGCTCCTCTTCCAGTAGTTGCATACCAAACAAAGCGGCAGCGTAGTTCGGTGAGACTAGGTCCACGAAAAAATTATATTCGCTGAATGGCTCGAACTTGATCCACACGTGCGCTGTGCTCATGATGCGGTTGATTTTGCCATTCTTCTTGCCAGCGATAAATTCTCGTTGGTCCACAGAGAGCTCTATCCTAAATCGGACTTGATGGCTTTCACTCTAGCACACGGTTGGTTAGTATATCAGAGCCATATAGAAACACAGCAATCTCACCGGCCAGAAGGGTAGTCCACGGATTTGAGACACAGCCGATTTCGCCGCCTCGCCGTCGCCAATGACATCAAAAGTGCACTTCAGAAATGAAATATCAGCTCCACTAGTTGAAGATATTCGTTCTAGTGCTTCACGGATGGCTGAAACTGGTGGAAGATTTCTTGGCTGTATTAAATATCCCTTGTCATCAGCTCGACCCTCATGAATCCAGTATCCAGCTGAATAAACGTCACAAACCTATATTGGATTAGCATTCCCGAAAACGGAATCGTGATATTAAATGAGACGCACAAGTTTAGCAATGGATCGGATTGTCTTCTCCACAAATATATGAGAAGGACATTGCACTCGGACCAATGAGCGTGAAGCTCCTAGATGCGGAAATTGAATGAAA
Source organism: Lipomyces orientalis (assembly GCA_030568275.1). Taxonomy (NCBI): domain Eukaryota; kingdom Fungi; phylum Ascomycota; class Lipomycetes; order Lipomycetales; family Lipomycetaceae; genus Lipomyces; species Lipomyces orientalis. Next base: position 79,094 of record JAJLTP010000028.1, read on the forward strand.
GCACCTGTGAAGATATTAGGGGTCTATTTTTATAAGACTAGGTTGAGCCACTAACCGTTTTGGCGTGAGAGCTCTTCCAATTTGTCTAAGGACCGTAACAGTAAGAAATCTATCTTTGCAAACGGGATGACAAAATCTTTGCTGAAAACTGGCATTTTTCGTGTCTACCGTACCCCCACACGTTAGAGATCTCTGCAAATCATGTACTACGGCAACCTACCAGGGCCTCGATCATTTCTCGAGCACTGTCGACATCAGTCTCCTGGCCCACAATGTATATCTCATCATAGTCTCGTCGGGCGTGGCTCTCGTCCATTGATGAGTGAACGCAGGGAAACAGAGTTGGTGTGTATAATTTCGTCCCTGTGTCCTGTGTTACTTTCTGGAAATTGACTTGGTCTCTGCCTGCCAAAAGCGGATGTAGGGATAGAGGAACAGTCATTCTGTCGATGAATAATCCATTCTGGCGAGGAGTTAGTGTCGTCTGCATCTTTCACATCTAAAGAATTTGTGTACCATCTCATCAATGAGCAGCGCCAATCGCGTCTTTGCAAACGCTATGCTGTCCAGGTCTCCGTAAGCTAGGATATGATATGGTTTCCATATATCTTCTAGTTCCAGTGGCGAAGGATTTTGGGGCTTAAGTGATGGGTCGAGGACTTTTGTGACAAATATAGTGGCAGATGTGTACGCCGCGACAGCTTCAAGTTGATCTCGAACGTTTGGTTGGAGCTTGCCCTGGCTGTCAAGTAATTGGAAGGTGTCAATCCCGACATGATCGATCCCCTACACGAAAATATTAGCCTATCGTACGAGACCTGTCCACACTAATGCTCACAATTTCATAGTACTGTCTCAAGATCTTGGCGCGCTCAGTAAGAATGGCAGTAGAAGGTCCACTCATTGTAATTGTTACGGTCTTGCCAGCCCGTTTCTCAACTACCGCAGACGCCTTGATGTCGCCGTCTTCATTAATTGCGTCCACGGTCCTTCGAATTCCACCCAAGTTATCCAACGATCTGACGGTTTGTTTGCCGTCTGCTGGGTGCGAACTCTGCGCCGAGACTGGGTCATTCCAAAGTCTGAATCCCTCTCTCGACATAAACACCACATCAGCAGGTTCTGGCTCCAGAAGCATAATGTAAGGAATTGAAAAGGACATGGTCAATGTATCGTATGAGTCCATTTTTGCCGATGCATGGGATAGTGGCATGGTTGACGCGGGATCAGTCAATAGTCGATGCGTCACTTGATTTGATATGTCTTTTAGTAAATTCGCTGCGCCAAAGGTTGACATTGTCCCTGACCGGACCGTTTTATCCTGGCAATAGATGAACAGACACAATGATAAATGATTTGGTGAATATAGGGACAGCAGTGGGACGGGAATGCAGATGCAAATGGGTTGATATGATGATTTGTTCGCCTTTTAGGAGGTGTTGTTGTGTTGGTCGCGTATGTACTCTCTTGCAACCTTCGCCGTTATCCGCATGCCATCATCAATTACGCCCACAGTGATAAATGCTTGTACACAAGGGTCACTTCGTGTATAATATTGGGTATTTACATCATAGTCTGAATGATCATCTTACGACTCACGGTAATTAGATAATTATTGGAATTTTTCAGAATCAGAACTAGAGCTAATTAGGTTGGTGTGGGCCCGCATTCAGATATTTTGGACTAGACGTTTGCCGGGGCGCCTCACAAACAGCGGCTATTTATGAGAAGCACCCCATGCCTCTTTCGACAGCACCCACGAACGTGCATAGGCTGTCATATTATGATTATTGGCAAAGAGATTTGCTATTCTGTTAGATCCGGTATTATAATTCCAGTCACTCTGGGATTTCTGACATCGACAAGTACCCCCATCTGTTCTTGTCCTAATGTTCGATTTCTCTATCAGGCATTCCTGTAGATTTAAAGTCGCTGTATTCCAACTTCCAAGCATGCGAACGAGATGTCGCCGGATAGTCCGCGTCGCCTTCCCTGCACAGGTGGTGCAGGTTTTTAAGATTCTACGGCGAACTAGCAGTTTGACCATCGGCGACGCACTATTTGGTCTTTAGACATTCGAATGATGTCTGATTCTCTTCTGAATACAGACTTAGATTACAATTGGCAATCGAACCCAAGGAAAAATTATATGACTGTCGTGCTCAGCGGTAAGGAGTACAGGACAGGTCGACAGTTAGGGTGGAATTTTCCATTCATTTCCATGTGGTGCTGTTATGGCCAAGTACTGGACCGTATCGCATGAAATATTGACGGTTTGTTTTCTTACTTCGTGGATATCCCGTGAATGCAAGGAAGGTGACCTACCTGAGGTGGAAGTGAGAGAGGAAGATTGGGGCATCATAAGCCATCTAGAGCGGTCACGGGAGCTCAAGGAAGGAAAGGACATGAGAGACAGACTAAAAAATGCTATCCTACAGGCAGCGGATAACAGCGGAACTAGATAGACAATTTAATCGAACGACATTAACTGTATTACGAAGCATAAAATGTAAGCAGAAAGAAGGACGAAGAAATTTCTGTGCTACTCATTTTGGTTCTTCTGTGACGCCAAAAGGGCCAGCTCAAGTCGAAGCACTTCAGCCCGCTTCTCCGCTAGTTCCAACTCGGTCTTTGCCAACTGAAGCTCTTTGTCTTTCAAGGAACTTTCGGCCTCTATCTTCTTAATTTCGGCAAGCTTTACCATCGCAATACTCTGGGCAGAGATTGCCGGGTGCATGATATCTTTCAAAAATGACATGATGCTGTCCGTCATTCGTTGTTCTCTCTGCGCCATTTTCTAACTGATATCAGAATTTCTTTGTCAGATTACACAGAAAATCTCAGACATACTCCTCTGGTAGGGGTTGGAAAGGTGGCCTTCCTCTTTCTTTGGGTTATTGTTTCCGAGTCTGTACTTGTTGACGAAGGCGAGTCCGACGTTGACTCAAAGACCGAGCGGTCAATGGACATTCCCGGTGTTGCCAGGCCCTCCAAAACGACAGTATCCCGGTTGTTGATCAGCTGAACCAGCTCGAAATAATAAGGGCACACTTCTCTTTTTTCGGCTGCAAGTTGTTGGTAATCAGACGGCAATGGTATGTACAACAAAATGAAAAGATCACTGACCCCAGATATTCGCATGCAGATGCTCCAAGTCCTCTGGCTTTGACACACCTGCACCTGTTCCAAAAATATCTTTAGTGATCGTTGCCTTCTCTTTTAACAGGGCGGCAAGCCTGTTCTTGAACGCATTCCTGTAGGACGATACAACAGCATCGTTGTCCAGGTGTCCACTATATTGAGGAAATTCGCGTAGCACAGCTATCGCTATTTCCTTGAAAATTGCCAGCTTGGACGTCCCAACTGTGGCATCACCAGGTTGTGGCAGCACAACACGACGGGCTCGATTATGCTCTTGCAAATAATTTATAAATGCCCAAGTAAGGGCGAAATTGTCCTTGTGCCAGTTAAGGGCCTTAGCCTTTAACGTGGGTGCGGTAACTTGGCTTGTCGTGTGAGCGACAGAAGGTGGGAGGTTATTCGTTTCATCGATTAGATCGATTATGCTCTCGGTTGGTTCGGTGGTGGGCTCGTTGATAATTGACATGTTGACAGGTTAAAGTAACGAACGCGTTTCGATGTTCAGGCACAATAATATCTTGGGATTCTACTTTAGCATCAACGCACGCGTCGCGTGCAAGGGTTCCAGGGTCAGGGTAGACAATAATCAGAATCATGTCAAATCAGTTTTGGGGTCTCAAGCATAATCAGTCGGTCGTTGCCCTAACCCCGGCTAAAAGTCAATAATCAGCCAAACTGATTTTTTGCTTGAAACCCCCTATTGGATAAATCTCATGAAGAAGACTTTTGGAGCCGTGGTGTGTATCAGATAGCGTCATCTGTTAAGCGCATATTCCTTGCGTACGCTCAAGCGCGCCTTGCGGTGCCTCCCGAGACGTGTGTATTAGTGTCGCAACGACACGTTGGAACTATAGTTACAAGCGTCAGACAGTACGGCCAAGACCCCCATCGCGTATTTTACTTAGCGAATCGCCTGAAGTTTACGTCCAGTCTCACGTCGATTACTATTCTTGCCAGTTACCACGCTAAAAAAGCAAGCTGCGGCTGTACGCTGCGGCGGTTTAAATTTGTAGGATTGTATCACATTTAACAGCAGAGGCTGATAGGAGCGGCTAGAAGGCTGATTGCAACCCCGCCGAGTCCGTCCCCGGAAGCGCCAGATTCTATCTCTAAGCCGAGGCACAAATCAACGAACGTCCTGTCGTCCTCTACCCGAGGAAGCTAAGAATGCTAGTATGTTACGAAAGTAATGCTAGTACGTACGACTAGTAGTTAGTACTTGTTGGTGTCAATTGCACACTTAATCAGATCGGGGTTAGCCACACGGATCAGGCAAAGTTTGCGGAGTGACGCAAGGTGACAACTTGTGTCATCCGGACTCCCGGTATGACCAGACCAGGTCGGTGGAACAAGTGAAACCTAATTCAACTTTTTTGCTGCTTCGGGCTTTGAAGCTGCTGTCACTTTAGAGGTTCGCGAAACCTTAAGTCAAATTTGTAAAATTCATTTTGGATTGAATGTTCAGTTACGCTTAACAGGCTAACAGCAGTATTCGTTGAACCCTCTAGAAAAATGCGCTTTTGCGCCTCCTTCCAGGAACAAGAATGGTGCCGTTTCAAACTTTGACGATGACGTCGATTTGAATTTTTGGGAAATGCCCGGATCCCGGTGCTCCAAAATCCCGTCAGTGCCGTCCAACCCGCTGACCCCTCATGCAATGTTCGAAACGTACTAGCTATCCCAGTTTTTCTCTCCTTGTCTTTTATTCTCTTTGTTACGGGCCATTTGATACGGGCTTGCAATATACTTTTTGTGTACGCTGTCCGCCTGCAGGATCAGGAAAATCAGACTATTTTCGAGCGTTGGTAGTCCTCGTGCGAACCACGCTTGGATGCTTCATTGCAGACGATCCGCAGTCTGCTAGCCAATTCTTTCTTATTACCCCAGCTCTCGCAACTCAGACTTCTCAGTTACAGAACAGACTCTCCCGCAAATCTCTTTCGGCAGTGCTTATGGGGAATTCCTTCGTCGAATGAGTGCCAGTGTCGACTCAGTACTCAAAGATCTGTCCAGGTTGACCGATCTTTAGCAAGCCAACAGCACTCCATGACCTCGACACTTGGTGTAAGTATCTCCCGTGCAACTGCACATGCAGCGAAAGTGCTTCTAATCCATCTTAGTATCGCGATGTTGAGAACTGGTCTCGACAGGTAGTTGTTCCTGCCCCGCCTTTAAGTCTCAGGCGAACCAGTACAGCGTCGTCGACAAACTCGTACGGACAATCCACACCGATGACATTCACGCACAAATTTCGACCACATGACACCCCGCCACTTCACACGAGCGAAGGCTTCTGTAACGTCAGTCCTCAGCCGACAAATTCCACGCTGTTGCGTATGCAGAGCATAAGCAAGGTCTCTTCCCGTCATTTGTCACTCGATGGCTACCCGTTCAAGCATAGACCATCGCAGGAGGATGGGTGTGCGCCAGGTTCGTTGGCTGTTGCCGCAGCTGCCATTACTGCCATTGCTGCAGCATCGTCGTCGTCGGCGTCGTCGCCAACAGCTGCGGATGTTAATGATCTCCAAATGCGGAGCAGCATAAGTTCTATGCGCAGTGTACCGATCTCGCCAATGACCAGTTACGAGAACGACCAATACGTGGTCGCTCTTGATAAGCCTCGTCGTCGTCGACGTTATCATCATCAGCGTCTGCACGAGCATCGAAGACATCACAGTGATGAACGCGAGGAGCCGATCATTGACTATGACCAGAACGACAACGAAGCTGAAACTGATGATTCATTAAGAGGATACGTACCGAGGCACCAGCATCATCATGAACTTCGCCGTCTTCGTCGCTACAAATTTCAAGACGAGTTCAATTGTGCAGAAGATGCCAATGATGACGAGAATTCCCTCCCAAGTATCAGCGATGAGACTGTAGATACTCCAGGCACTCCTTTGTCAGTCACTACCTCTCCAGATCCATTTCCACTGTCGGCAAGTACATCGCCTGACATAGCTTTTACGCCCGTGTCCGAGACGACGCCAAGACGATCCCACCCGAGCTCCCCGCTGGCGAGCCCGCGAGCGACCTCTTTCTCAACACATTCTACCCGCGAAAAGAAATCAAGCCCAAAGATAGGCAGAGCGTCCGATGCAGGCAGCCGCTCATCCCCTCGTGAAATTCCAACCGGATCGTCACGATCATCGGTGATCTCACATCAAATCGATGTGCGAAATACTGAGACTATTTTTTCTGACTTCCACGAGTCTGAGAAGCCAAAGGGCTCACCTCAGTGCTGCGTTATAATGTAAGATGAACGACCAGTATGCTGTGTTTGAATTTTTCTTTGTATATTATGGGGTAGTTATATGATATATTTGTAGTTGTCTTAATATGGATGGGACTCGCATCGGTAATATAGATTGGTTATCTGGATGAAGATGTCACAATACGTACATGATGAACCAGCAAAATGTCAATCAACATCTGACTTACTCTTACAAGCTCGGTGCTATGTTTATCGGCCGTAACTCGCGGATCAGTCGCGCGGAGTGGGATGTACTTTGATCCGCTCAGCGTTGTGAACAGCACCCATAAATATCATGGCAGTAAGCTGAACAATGAAACTACAATCGGGGATGTAAGACGGCACTGTATCAGTTCCACTTGGATGGTTCGTGGAGTTATTGTAATGTGCGTTTGCACTAAGGTTTTCAGGAGGGATCACTTTTGCTAGAAAGAATATACAAGTTGGGGAAAGAATATTATTCAACTGAAACCTGCCTCTTCCACAGGCAAGTCCCAGATTTTTTTTCGGTCTTTTTGTACCCGTCTCTCCCGTTGTTCAACTAATTATAGATAACAAGGATAACCAGAGACTAGGATATTCACAAACAAAGATATCGCAAAACAAGGATATTCTCAAAAACCCAACTATTAGATGAATCAACAGGGACATAGCTTATCACTAACGCCGTCCCGACAGCTTTGGAGATAGGGTTATTACAGTTATGGAGATACGGAGTAAAATTCTTTGTACCAAGCGAGCAGGTTCAGGCAACATACTACAGTAAACCTCGCTATAACGAACCTCGTTATAACGAAAATCCAACCTAATAAAAGATACAGAAAGCTTCGGTCAACCACACCCTGCATCATCGTTGTTACTTCTACGGAACCCTGGTGGTCGTCGTCCACTATGGGCGCGCATCCACCAAAATATCCTAACAATGTTCCGAGCCGCGTTCACATCTCTGTTCCAAACTGTATGACACTTGTTGCAGAATAGTATGGAGAATGGTCCATTATCTCCGTTTGCATTGTGTTGTGCGTAGATGCAACATCGGACCAAATACTACCGCGGATCGCCCTTCGGTCTCACATTCATCGGTCGGATCCACTGCTGCAAGTCGGCAGCAGCACAGATCAAACGCCTCCGCGACCAGTCTGTCGAACTTCAACAAAAGTTCGACAACCGTTAAGGCCTGCTCGTCTACGCTGAGCGGTAGCCAGCCAGCAGACTCTTGAGCGGTCTTAAGCCTGGCGTAGGCCCAAGCTGTCGCCACGTAATCTGCGACTAGGCTCCACTACAGCTCGACCCCACCAACTTCGCTACTGTCCCGGGCCATTTCAATAACTGTCAAAGCATTTTCAACCAGCTCTGACTCGATGGCCGGGATCAGCTTGCGGATTGGTCCTAACGCGTACACAACCGTCTCCGCCTAAGATTGCTCAGGGCGCTGTCCATGACGATCCGACCTTATCATATAGTTGCGACTTCCGCTGAGGTTTCGCCATGCTGCCGAAATTCCCTTGGACACAAAGGGAGTGCGGTCCCGATGCTTCCAAGTATCTCTTCAGTGAAGAAATTCCATAAAGTCTGGCGTGATTCTTCGCTCAGAGGCTCCTCCAAATTATTGATAACCTTCTCTCCAAGAAGATCGTCGAGTGTTGCTGGCGCAACGTAGTTGGGAGGAGTTGGGCGCGGCAGGTCCAACAATTGTGCTCTTGGCGCAGACGGCTTTCTCCTTCCACGTAATGGTTCCAACTATGCGTGAAGCGATGCGCCATAAGTCTTTCTCGGGTACCTGTTGGACAAGGTCCGCACCCAATCGCAACACGATCCATCGCTCAAGGCGTTGCGACAACTGGTAGCAAACATCGACCTCGATATTTGCAATAAAGTTTATGGCTCCATAAGCCAAAGCTTGAGGGAGCCCCTCCCGATGCGGCCAGACGTAGTTGGGAGGAAGCTGTGCACGCACGATATCGAGCGTTGTCCTCAGGGGCCCGTCTCTGCACGGCGTGAGATTTTGATCTTCACTGCGAGAGCGTGAGACCACGTTGCAACATGTCTGAAATTCACGACGGCTCAACGGCAAAACATGGTTGTGCTCGTGTTTCAATCGAATAACTGTAAATCAAGGGTCAGAAAGGCTCGCTTCGAAAGGACCATCACATGAATAGTTACCATGGAGGGTTAGAAGCTTGGGTGCCAGGAAAGTAATCTGGTTATACCTATCAATGCCCTCCAGCATGCAATCCTTGAAACGCTGACCAAACTCAGTGTCGCAAATGAAGATGCTGTTGATGTTCACTTTGACGGCGAACCTTTCGGTTTGCTCGTCTGGCACTGGCTCAATCGTCCTCAACCGTTTGGCATTTCGAAGGCACATTTGGTGAGTCGGCCGTTGATGCTTAACCAGATTACCTTCCTGGTCGACTGCACCACAGGGGCAGGGAGCTTGAGGTTTATCTAGAACGGACAAAGTTATTTGATGTTCTTCCGCCTTTGCGCTGTTGTTTGGTTCTTGTCTGTTGTAGTTGTAGTAAATAAATGAGTTTGAAAGGACCCCATTTCCCGGGGTCAAAGGGGGGTCGGAAATTAGTTTGTCCCGTGCGTGGGCTTGTTGTTTGATCTTGTCTGCTGTTGGTTTAATAAAGTGATTGTTTTATGTGTTTTGCTTTGTTAATTGTTTGTCTCCAAAGAAGAGGTTAGGAGAACATAGGAGGCGTTTGTTCTCGCTGCTCGTACATCGCAGCACCATCGGTCAGTGATGCAATCGAGGCGCTATATAAGCTTCGTCTTCATGCATGAATGGCAGCAGCATGAAGGAAATCAGGCTTTTATTAAAGACCTTCTTAAACGTGAGCGAGTTCTAATAAATGCTAGAAAGCTGAGGGAACAGCAGCAGAAGGATATTAGAGCATATTTTTGTAGTTAAATTATAAATAACAGTGTTCCTTGATATAACGAAATTCTCGATATAACGAACCGAAAGTCTTGACTGAATTAATTCGTTATATCCTAGGTTTACTGTAGTTCCACCTTCCCCATTATTATTGGCTGTGTTTGGTGGTTGCGCCGTATGATCCCTTACCCCATGGTTGGTCTTCACATGCGTTGATCCGCATCCACAAATGGCGAATTGGCGCGCACGATATATACCAACATATTTGAAGCCGTAGCGCAGATTCCTCTCCTAACCGATTCCTTCAGTTAACAGTTTATACCTATTCCAATTCTAAGGGTATTCTGTTGGGTTTTCATCACGCGTTATGTATATCTCTCTCAGGCATTTAGAGCCAATTTGCGACTCTTTGGCGCCTCCCAGCAATTAGCTTCTTTAGTAGTTTATCGGCCTGTGATGGCCTATTTTCCGTGTTGGTAGGTACTACCGTGCTCAACAATCAACTCTTGCTACCTGACTACACACTGGTCTTCTCTCATCCACCCAGCTCGTTGCAGGTCCCAGGACTCCAAGACACCAAACGGACGCTACATATATTTTTGGTCTGACTTCAGCGTAGGGTGTAGTAATTGTCAAGACATGCCACATGCCGTAAAACATGATCTGGGAGATGACGGGTAGGTGCAATTTCCAGTTAGTTACGATGGGGCAAGGGGCAATGACACCAAAAACATTGATCACACTAGTTCTGAATCCCAAATAATAAAAAGAACTGTGCATTTCGAATCATTCATCCGCAAATTTGGTAAATTCATCTGCTTGACCGTAGGCTGTGACTAAAGTGTGGGGGCACACTGCAACTTTTTGGACGCTTTGGGCACCGCCGCAGTGACGTCCAGACAATCGTCAGCGCGGCTTGGCCTCAGGCATGGGTTTTCGCGAAGCGAAGCTGCTCGCCTTCACCGATCCACTAAGCGTCAATCTGCCAATTCGGTTTCAAAATTTGCCCCGTTTTCCGTTTTTGCACTACAAGATTTCTGTCGACGTAAATAAGTCGTTCGAAATTAGCTAGTCAAGCGTGTATTTGCCCGATTCTTCAACGTCAACTGTGGATGCGCCCTACGAGTGATCGTGAAAAAGAAGGAACGGATCGGTCTCAAAATGGACTTTGATTCTCCGAGTTCTATACATAGGCCACCGTCGTCGTTATCATCTCTTTCCAGAGATAAAAAGAAGCGCGGTTTCTTAGGCAAATTCATTAAACGCAAGGAATCTTTCGACGGTAAGTCATCGCCAGCGCCAATCCACCAAATCACGCTTGGGATAGCTAACTAGTCTTAGATTCAGACCGATCCGGACGGATCTCTCCGGCATCTGTGTCGCTTACTGATTTTGGAGATGGAAGCGATTCGCCGTCGAAGATTTTGAGATACAAACAGAAACATGGCAAACATGACAAACCTCATGTCAAAGGATTTTCCACGCCAACTAACTGGGGCCATAAAGATGGAATCTTTCATGCAAAGCATAATGACACTGCCGAAGCAAGCACGAGTCGAAAGCAGAGCACGGCTAGCTCCATCTCACCTACTTCAATGGAAGCCAATCAACATGTCTTCCACTTGGACACCCGTTTAGAAGACATGACTGGGATTCTCAAACCGGAGTTTCTTCAGCAGTACCAAGATCGGAAGTCATCTAAGCGTCATTTGGGGAAGAATCGCAGGCTTATGGCTCATCGGGGTGGAAGCAACTCTCCCAACGGGATGAAGGGCCAGAATGCCATCCAGGGGCCAACATCAGGACCATTTCCTAGCCCTTACGCGTTAGGGCCATCGTCTCCATCCGACCGAAAGGCGTCACAAGGCGGACCGGCGAGCACAGCCTGGACTGCACCAGACAGCTGGGGAGTGATGCGGCCAGATGATGAGCTTCACACTCCTCTGAAACAACCTCAACCCAAGAAAGCGCCTGTCCCGCGATCCAAGAGCGCGTCAACATATTACGTCCGTGTATTTCGGACAGACAGCACTTTTGCAACAGTCGTGTGCCCACTTGATACTACTGTCAATGATCTCCTCCAGATCTTGGGACGAAAGTTCTTTTTGCCGTCAGTGGCGCACTATCAAATCGGCTTTCGGCGTTTGGGCTTGATCCGCATTCTGCAAGTTAACGAACACCCTATTATGTTGCAGAAAAGGATTCTTGAGTTATGTGGATACACTGACGAAGATCCCATCTGGGAAATGGGGCGCGAGGACATGGGTTATCTGTACCGATTCCTGTTCATCCCTTCGGTCAGTGCGGTTCCGATCGATGGCGTAAGTTCTATTTCGTATGCTTTGCTTTGAATGACTAAGGCTAATAACTTATGTTACAGCAGGAGGAAGAATATTTAGTTGGCAAGAAATACGCGCAAGTCAATTTACAGAGACGAAATCTGCAGACCATTCCTGCATCGTTATATCATCACGCTAGCGAGATCGTTTCCCTTAATCTTTCGGAGAATCAGTCACTCGATGTCCCGGTGCAATTTATCAGGTCTTGCGAAGATCTTCGGGAAATAAAATTTGCTAGCAATTTTCGCGTTCAACTTCCGACAAGTATAATGCAGGCGCCAAAATTGAACTATCTAGATATATCTAGTAATCGGCTGGAAAATCTAGATAATGCGCAATTTGAAAAGCATGAAGCCTTGGTGTCACTGAAGGCTCAAAATAACTGCCTCTCCAGTCTTCCAGACAGTTTTGCTCATCTCAGAAATCTACGGCAGCTAAATTTGGCCTTTAATTACCTGACAGAGTTTCCGCTTTCAGTGTGCAATCTGGTTACTCTTTTGGAGCTAGACGTATCGTTCAATGAAATTCGAGAATTGCCACCAGAGATTGGTCAATTATGTGCGCTGGAGACGTTCTTAATCACAAATAACCTTCTTACTGGATCGCTTCCTGAGACGTTTCAGAATCTTACATCACTGAAGTCTCTCGACATTCGTTACAATGATTTGACAAACGTTGAAGTGGTATTGACGCTGCCCCGACTCGAAGTCTTCCTCTCGTCGCACAATTCGGTATCCCGTCTTGAGCAATACTCAAAGCGGATGCGAGTCCTTCACCTTAATCAAAATCCTGTCACGCGGTTTAATTTCGCTCTACCCATGATTACATTAACGGCGCTTAATCTGGCTAACGCTAAAATGTCAGCGTTTCCTGAAGGCTTTTTTGAGAAGATCACGAATTTGGAGAAATTAACGCTCGATAACAACCATTTTGGCGTGATCCCGTCACAAATTGGGCGTTTAAAACGACTTACCAGGTTTAGCTGCGTTGGAAACAGTTTATCGTCGCTACCGCCAGAAATTGGTACTTTGACTGAACTTCGACAAATCGATGTGCACAGCAACACACTGAGCAGTCTTCCCTCTGAAATATGGCAATTGAGCAATCTGGAGATGTTGAATGCCTCGTCGAACAATCTGGATACGTTCCCATTGCCATTATACCTCGGATCCATAAGTTCGGAAGCATCAGCGTTGCGGCCTATACCAAGCTCTGAAGAAGTTGGAAGATACGGCAGCGATCTGTCGTCACGGCGCTCTTCCAACATGTCAAACTCGTCGGGACACAGTCCTCGTGACATGTCGGGACGAAGAGAATCTGAGTTCTCGGCAGCGTCTAGTGATCCAGGACTAGCTAATATTAGTTCGCGAAAACTGTCAGTTTTGACCGCTGGCACGGAATCCGTTGCATCGAGAAAGGACTCAGCTGCGTCATCTTCTAGACTTGCAAATACAATGGCACAGAGTATTCGGTATTTGTATCTGGCAGACAACCAGCTCAATGACGACTGTCTCAAAGAAATCTCGTTCCTGACAGAACTTGTCGTTCTGAACTTGTCATACAATTACTTGTCCGAAATCCCAGTGGGCACTCTTGGCCGGTTGGTTCGACTGAGAGAATTGTATCTCTCTGGCAATAATCTCACAAACTTGCCAGCGGATGATCTCGTTCGGATTACGAATTTGAAGATATTTCACATTAACGCTAACAAGTTGCTAACTCTTCCAGCAGAGCTAGCGGAAATTAATCAACTGCTGGTTCTGGATGTTGGTAGCAATTCGCTGAAATACAATATATCTAACTGGCCATACGATTGGAATTGGTAAGGTTTCTTAACGGTTCTTTGTGGCATGTTTGGTAGTGTTTTAGCTGACGCGGCATAGGAACTTTAATATGGAATTGAAATATCTGAATCTATCGGGGAATAAACGGCTCGAGATCAAGCAGTCGTCACAGTTCAGGGGCGAAATCGACTTGTCGGATTTTTCAAGTTTGTCCAAACTTCGTGTGCTAGGATTGATGGATGTGACCTTGACAAATACGAGTTCTCCGATTCCAGACCAAACAGAAGATCGACGTGTCCGTACCTCTGGATCTGAAGTCCACTCTATGCCATATGGCATGGCAGATACATTAGGCAACTACGATCATCTCTCTACGATTGACATGGCAGTCGAGCGATTCCGTGGAAATGAAGACGAAGTTATCTTTGGCTTATTTGATGGTCGGCCCGTTGCTGATGGCGGCAGTAAAATCGCCAAGTTTACTCAGGATAACTTCGCAGACTTTTTTGGGATGGAGCTGCGAAAGTTGCGAGAAGGGGAGTCGGTAGCAACTGCGCTGAGACGAACTTTCCTGTCTTTAAACAAGGAACTCGGGACGCGAACCATGAGTGATGTGGACGACAAATACCGATTGGACTTCGGCCATCGGGGGTCATCCGTCGTCGTGGTGGGACCTGAGGATGCGAATACGGGAGCTTGCGCCACTGTTGTTTACATTGCAGGCAATAGACTTTACGTTGCTAATATCGGCGACGTTCGAGCTGTACTTTCTCGAACTGATAGGGAATTCCGGCTGCTAACGAAGTCTCATGAACCTGCATTTTCACCCGAAATTGATCGTATTCGGGAAGCAGGAGGCTGGGTATCCCAGACAGGAAAGCTCAATGATGTCTTAGAAGTGTCCCGATCTTTTGGGTACTTCAATCTTATTCCCTGCGTCCAGGCCGCGCCGTCGATTGTCGAGTGCCAGCTCTCTGATACGGATGATTTATTAATCATGGCGACTAAGGAACTGTGGGAATACATTGATTACCAGACAGCTGTCGACATGGCGGCAACAGAACGAAGCGATACGATGCGTGCCGCTCAGAAGCTACGTGATTTTGCTATTGCGTATGGCTGCTCAGATAAAATCGTTGTGATGATCGTTGCTGTCGGAGATTTTGGCAAGAAGATCAGTCGGTCTCGTGTTTCTGGCGGTGTTTCTTTGGGATCGATCTCTAATGTTGAGGAAGAGGAATTGTTCCCGGGTTTGAAGCGCCGGAGAGCAAGGAATTTCCCAGAGGATGTGGTAAGCAAGCTTCTCAGTTTAGGAATCGGATGCATTCAGACTAATTGTTACAGGTACTTGCTCGCTCGGGCGGTGAAGTTTCTCCCCCTGTGGGCGAACTTGCAATGGTATTCACAGATATTAAGAACTCCACGCTTCTTTGGGAGACATATCCAATCGCCATGCGATCTGCCATTAAGATTCACAATTCGATTATGCGACGTCAGCTGCGCATCGTCGGTGGCTATGAAGTCAAGACTGAAGGTGACGCTTTCATGGTGTGCTTCCCAACTGCGGCAGCGGCAATGGTGTGGTGCTTTAGTGTACAGTCACAGTTATTAGTTGCCGAGTGGCCCTCAGAAATTACTAGTTCAATAGATGGTGCTGAAGTTGTGGATGAACACAATAATGTCATTTATCGGGGCCTGTCAGTGCGAATGGGGATTCATTGGGGTTCGCCCGTGTGTGAGAGAGATCCGATTACTCGTCGTATGGATTATTTCGGACCCATGGTTAATCGAGCGTCCAGAATCAGCGCAGTTGCTGATGGAGGTCAAGTCACTGTCAGCCAGGACTTCGTCACTGAGGTCTATAGACTTGATAATGCTTACAAGAAGGCGCCAGGTGACTTGAATGCGCTTAATGAAGTAGTCGGTGACGAATTTTTGGCGAGGGCTGTTGATCGAGATTTGAAGCTTCTCCATGGATATGGCTGGGATTTAACGGAAGTGGGAGTCTTGAAGCTCAAGGGGCTCGAGAGTCCCGAATTCATATCTTTAATCTATCCGAAGAATCTTGCCGCGCGCATGAAAATTACGGCGTCAGATGTCGGTGTCACTTCGCCTGCGCCTCAGGATATCAGTCCGACGTCGGAGATGATTTGGAAATTACGTTCCATTTCGCTGAGGCTCGAGCGGATATGCTCCTATCTTAACGGAGTGCCTGTACTGGAACAGGATCAAGAGCGATACATGGAGGAGATTGTCGGTACAAATATATCTGATCAAGGCATTCTACCATTTATGGATCATGTTGTGACACGGATTGAGGTGCGTTTCTACTCTCTGTTATCACAATATTCGCTTGCTAACATTTTACGCAGAACTCGATATCGACGCTCTTTATTCGAAGCCTTAATAGCAATGGCTTGTTGACAAGGGATGTGGGCCACGGCATTTCAGACATTTTGGCCGAGCTTTCATTACTGCAAGCCGACGCTTTTAGCAAAGACCGCTTTCCTAACTAAAAAATTCATTTCTGTATAATAGTGTTCGTGATTTGTTTGGATGTACTGCTTTGGCAATTTTGGGGTAAGGAAGGTGGACCTGGCGAGACAATATCATGGCGCTTTTTGGTTATTTTGTAGATATTGTTCTAAGGTAAATATTGACAGTGGCACACGCTAGTTATGTATAATATATTGCTATTATGGTTACCAATGCAACGAGGGTCTGACCTCTTGGTACCAAAAAAAATTTGGGACCGCTGAGATTTAGACATAGTTCTGTTGGGCGGTGGTCCAACCTGCTACGATCTCGCCTGGAAGTGCTTGCATTACGCTACACCGCATTATGGTATATGAAGCCTAATTGCCGACAGAAACACGTATGTAGCCTGCTTAGGGCCCAAATCACATGTCTACATTGTTGACGCTGGAGCGGGATCTCTTCTTCTTCCCATACTCATAGCCGCAACTTGGTAGCGGTAACCCCACCGCAGAGGATGCCAGGCAGCTTAATAGCTGGCCCTTCTCAGCCAATCAATTTCGAACTAAACGAATTCCCATAGACTATCAATACAACGGTACGAAGCGTGTTGACCGGCAAGCCTCGACGTACGTAAGCAAGGTCTCAATATCTCAAACTACGGCTCGGCAGCAGAGCTAGATTTGGAATATGAAGAGCTCCAATTCTATACCCTCGTCCTAGACGTCTCTATCACTCACAGACTCTCTCCTAGCTCAAATAGTGATGCAACCGAAACCAGTTAGTTTATACCATCCAATTCTACAGGCTACCTACAATGTCAACTTCATTTGTGTAATCAAGTGTATTCCTCGAGTCATCTAACCTTCATACGTTTGCACAGAAATTCAGGGGTATCTCGACGTCACCACACTTTAGGTCGCATGAGGAAACGTCACCAACTTTAACAGTAGACGTGTCCAAAGCCTCACGAAACCTGTTACATATTTGACACACCTTGCTATTTTATGCGTAGTTTGTCCCCAATACATAGTCGGGAGACTGGATTTGAGAGTTTTATCGTTCATGCGAGCTATCCTAGTGAGAGCTCGGACGGTGACACTGCTAGTCGCCTTTGCGCTGAGAGTTATTGCGACTTCGGCCACGGAGTCATCTCAGACAGAAACCGACGTTATTTGTCCGTCAGATGGAGGAGCTTGTTATCCTGCTGTATTTGAAGCTACAGATAATTGGCAGGAGGTACTACCAGATCAAGTCATTCCAGGAAGTGAGTCAATTGCAAATCGCATATCAGCGGGCCGGTCTTGTGCTGACTACTATTGTAGGATTACATGTTCGATTGAATTTCGCAACAGGACGACGCGAAGCAAAATTACTTTCGAATGACGACTACGACGAAGATGTAGGGGTCGTGGTTGTATCGGAAGGCGGCAGTGTCGATGTCACAACGTGCGAGCGAGATCAGTGCGACCAGAGAAACGCAGAGCAAGAAACCGACGGGTGGGAACCATCGTCATATTCACATAAGCCGAATCCGCATATATCGTTGTCCGAGCATGAAGAGTTTGAGAACAACCTTGCATTTATCCTAAATTCATTTACATTCGACAGAACAGACGCTTCAGAGTCTAGTGTGGCAAAAAATGGGGACTCGTCGGCGTTGCAGTCTATGGAAAGCGGCTTTCTCGATGAAAGCGAGAATGAATATTTAATTGCTGCGTTGAAAAACGTCGAGGATTTTTCTCACGAGATTGATTTCGGCATTAAGCTTGCCGAACCGGAGGTGATTTCGGTCCTTATGACTCTTGTGAATACACACTCGTCACCATCGGTGCGAGCCTTGTCGGCAAGAATTATTGGATCATCACTTCGAAATAATGAGCCAGCTCTGCAAATCGCAATTCCGTCTCAAGTCGTCACAAATCTCTTAGATTCTTTGGATAAAGAGCAAGATTCGACTGTACGATCTAGAATAATGTTTGCACTTGCATCGTCCATACATGGCAAACTCGGACGGCAAGAATTCTGGAGACACAAAGGCGGCGACACATTACGCAAATACTTCTTTGCAGATATCCCAGATGAAGACTATATGGGCCGCTGTGGCACTTTTGTTGAGGACTCGTTTGTGAATGATATGATGAATAGTCACTCATTGCACGGTCCGTCTGGCACGACGCAGTCGGAAGTTGAAGTCGAGCTAGGCCTCTGGTGTTCTGCGTTCCAGGATGCACTCTCGCGTGATAATATAGCGAGCATGGACGTCCGTGAAAAGATCTTCTCAGCTTTGTCAGCCATAAAGTCAAGATATCCGACTTACTGCCCGGTACAAGAGAGTTTCAGACATTGGATAGCGGAAAAGGTTGAACAAAGAGCGGCGCTTCGAAGGCAAAGGTATGAAACACACGACGAGTTAAGAAGCTCGACATTTTCAACCAGAGATGAGCGCGTTAACGATCTGGATGCCACATCCGGGCGAGAAATGGTGTTCCTTGACAAACTATCGAACGTAAGGCATTCATTATTTGGCAATCCAAAGGCAGGACGAAAAACTTTAGACAGTTATCATGATGAATTATAGAATGTTAGAATGTTATAATTCTGTATAGTAGAAATATAGTAGAAATGAATATAATAACTCCACTGAAGATCATATACATCTAAATAATGGGCAACATTACTCTTTCACACCGTTTACCTGACCGGTAGCTCTGTCTAGAGCCTGCAGGACGTCTGCGATGAGGTCATCGCCGTCCTCTATACCAACGCTCAATCTTACAAGGTCTTCATGTACCCCAGACTTTTCTCTTTCGGAAGCATGAATTCCAGAGTGGGTCATCAGTGCCGGCACCTCGCATAGACTCTCTACTCCGCCAAGAGACTCGGCCAATGTGAAAATCTTGGTAGATTGACAAAACAATTCAGCTCCCTTTCGTCCTCCGGCGACTCTAAACGAAATCATTCCACCACCAAAACCTTCCCTGTGCTGCCCCTTGACCACTTGTCTATTGGGATGCGCATCAAGACCTGGATAGTTTACCTGTAAGACTTTACCCGTCTTGATAGCACTTGCGAGCGCCTCTGCCACTTTCTGTGCGTTCTCGCTACTCGCACGCGATCGAAGATGCAGGGTCTTCAATCCACGGTGAGCAAGCCATGAATCAAACGCTGACGGCACAGCGCCAATCGCATTTTGCAGAAATGCAAGTTTTTGATAGAGGTCGTCGTCGTTCAGCACTGCCACACCCATAATGACGTCCGAATGGCCATTAATGTACTTTGTCACTGAATGTACCACGACATCCGCCCCAAGCGCCAATGGTGTCTGGAGGTACGGTGAGAGGAAGGTGTTGTCTACCACCAGGAACAGAGAGTATTGCTTCGCTAGCCGTGCGACTGCTCTGATATCTGTGACAGACAGCGTGGGATTTGACGGAGATTCTACCCAGATCAGACGGGTACTAGATCTGACAAGAGATGGGATGTCGTTCAATAGATCAGGTGTAAATGAGATCTCTAAGCTGTGCGATTGCGCGACTTTGGTGAAATATCGATGCGTACCGCCATAGACATCCGCGCCAGATATAATGTGGCTCCCTGGAGACAGAGATTGCAGAATGGTCGCGGTAGTGGCGCTGCCTGATGAGA
Organism: Lipomyces orientalis; assembly: GCA_030568275.1. Lineage (NCBI taxonomy): Eukaryota > Fungi > Ascomycota > Lipomycetes > Lipomycetales > Lipomycetaceae > Lipomyces > Lipomyces orientalis. The sequence continues at coordinate 98,621 of JAJLTP010000028.1, forward strand.
AAGCTAAACCGTACTTTCCACCTTCCAAAGAAGCGACTGCTTGCTCAAACTCATCACGATTCGGGTTGTTGGAACGCGAATACTCGTACTTTCCTATAGGAACCGCAGGCGAGTTCTGGGCGAACGTAGTTGAGAGGGAAATGGGAGAGATCACGGCTCCGGTGTAAGGATCATGAGCAGTGCCAGCGTGCACTGCGCGCGTTCCAAAGCGGTGTGTATATGCCATGATATATGTACTGCCCCTGATTGTGACGAGGAACAGCTAGAAAACAAGTGCCACGAGCAGGAGTTATAAATGCATCCTCCTGGCTTTAGATTTATGAGGCGATCCGCTGTAGTGTGAATCGTAATATTCTATTTAAGATGGATAAGGTATCGAGCCGCATGCGCTCAGCCGAACTCCCAACGAAATATCAACGCGCGATCACGTCATACTCTTTAACGCCATCAGCATTTTCCGGGGTCACAACAAAACCGGAATAGTCAGTTCCCTACCGAGACCTCATATTTACACAAACCAGAAAACAAATAACCCAACGCTATATTTCTAACTCCCTTTATGCTCGCTTCCGGCGCTTTTTCTTCATTTCTGCTAGACGTCTTTCCTCTGCATCCATCATCTCGTCCTCCTTCCGTGCGTGCGCTGTACTTTTCATTTCTTCTCGCAGAACATCGAATCCAGTAGCCTCCATATTATCGTCATCGTCCTCGTAATCATAATTTCGTGATCGCCCTCCTCTGCGAAACAAGTTCCAGATCTCTTCCCTGTCATATCCTGGCCCACTTGCTTGGCCCGCACGTCGCGATACCCCATAACTTTCGCCCTCCTCTTCGTCGTCTGATACTATGAAATCGTCCAAGGACTCATCTGACTCTTCGGCCGCCTTATTCTTCTTTAATAATCCTTCCATCGGCTTTGCGAATGGCGCTGGAGTGTGCGGTTTCTGAACCGGCCGAGAAGGCAACTTGCCGTTTGTAGACGTCGGACCTGCTGGTTTAGAAGCACAAGATCTGACTGTAGCATTCTGTCTGTCCTTTGATAACTTCTTTCCTGATATATTATGCGAAGCACCTTTGCTGGACGGGGATTTTGATGGCCGACTGTTACCATCCAAATTCGACATGTTCTTAGCGGCTTTCGAATCTAGCGCTCTCCCATGGGCTGTTGTTGCTGAGGAGTTGGTCGGCGGGTTTCCAGCACTTGGACTTGGCGAATGAGAAAGTCGTTTACCTGGTACCTTTGACATCATCTTCTCCGGTTTCTTTTTAGGGTCCCTGACCTTTACTGTAAACTTTAGTTTCTCGGAGTCGACTTTCTCCGCTTCCTTCAAGATATCCAAAAAATTCGGCTATCCGACATTAGCATACCAAGAATGATTTAGATCGCAAACAAGATCACTTCTACCTTCTTTCTATTAGTCGCCAGTATCGACGCCGAAGCAGCCGCTGCGCCTGCTTCTGGACGCGCTGAACCAGGCCGCTTCATTTCGTCTGACGATTTTACCGGTGCCGATGAACTAGCCGCCTTACCAGTAGACGTAGAGGACGACTTAGCTCGTTGTGCCTGTAATCGCTCGACCATAGCCCGCTGTTTTGCTCTATCTTTCGAGATGGCACTACTAGTCATAGAAGCATCGTTCTTCATAACGATCGGCGTGCCTTTGGCATCACCCGCTGTCCCTCTAGGGACAGTATTTCCGGAATTGATTTGAGATTTTGAAACTGATGTAACATTATTGAAATTCACATTCTGGGATGTAACAGCTGATTTGACGGGGCCCGTCCTAGAGCGGGCATTTTCGGTTGATGGAACTCTAGATGGTGATGATGAGGTTGCTGCAGCGAGAAGCTGGGAGAACATCGCCTCTTCTCGGTTTGACTTTTCGATTTGCCTTCCTCCGAGTTACTGGCTTCTATTATACAGACATAAGCAATGTCTGCAGAATTATCGGCCGGTGGCGGAGTGGATCCACAGAGGTACTGAAAGGTGTGGAGCGCCTCGAATGGACATGTGAGCAAGATAGCCAGATCAGTTTAAATCCGGGTAACCGGAATGCAAAGAATGTAATTTCCGGGTAACTTCATGCCATAATTCTCAAATTACATAAAAATTTGTTGAAGTGGTTTCAGCTAAACAACCGCTATTCCAGCCCAATCATTTCATTTGATCATACAAGCCAATATTATATACACAAGCATGAAAACATTAAATGAGAAAAATAGGCGCTATTATCCCCTGACACAAACTTTTGGGAGGCCCAAAAAAACGGGAATACTTGTGGGTCGTCGTTTAGTCGAACAGACCGAATCCTTTCATGGCCGTTAGCTATTGAATGCTATCAAAAACATAAACATTGTAGAACCTACCCATATCGTCGTCCGACTCCTCCTTCTCCTCCTCAGCCGGAGCAGCCTCCTCTTCGGCGGCCTCGGCCGGAGCAGCACCACCAGCACCACCAGCGGCAGCAGCAACGGCACCACCAGTAGGAACGGAAGCCAACTTAGCAGATCCCTCAGCGATCAACTATATCCACAGATCAGCGATATGTCCACCTAGATGCACTGCATTAATGAACTTTTTGAATTCGTACCTCGTTGATGTCCTTGCCCTCGAGCTCAGAGAGAAGGGAGGAAAGTCTGTCCTCCTCAGGCTCAATACCGACTGAGGAGAGGACGGTCTTGATGTCCTCCGCAGAGGGAGAGGCATTGCCAGCCGAAGTCAAAAGAAGATAAGCAGCGAGGTACTTCACTGTAGTAAATGTATTAGCACCCGCAATTGGTTAATGCAATCCGGAATCAAGCAGCAAGAACATACTTCTGAATAATTAAACGTGTAGATTAATATGGGAGATGGAGAATAATCAGATTTAAGCTGTGTTCAGCGGACTATTCTACGCAAATCTCGAATGTGGTTTGTAAAGAACGATTATAGGCGGTGAATTGAATTAACGTTGGAAGTTGAGTTGTGTTGTGGCTCGCATTTGGACGCGATCTCCAATTTAGGGCACAACCCTACAGAAGACAGTCACTTCAGCTTGGCGCGTTCATCCCAGGCGTCAACGCTTCCAGCCTTCCTCCTTGAAGTTGCTCTTGACAGAAACTATTCCCACAGTTAGTATTCGTCTTCACAGCAACCGCACAACATGTCTGAGGAATACGATCAAGAAGCCATTGACGCGGCTGGTATGTTTCAATACATCGACGGGAACAAGTTGTACAGAATTAACGAATTTATTTGGCAGAGAACCGAAAGAAGAGACAGTTCCGTACATTTTCGTTCCGGGGTGTCGATCTCAACGACCTTTTGGACCTCAGTCCCGAGAAGTTCGTCGACCTTGTTCATGCTCGAGCCCGAAGACGTCTTCAGCGTGGTCTTAAGCGCAGGCCCATGGGTCTTATCAAGAAGCTTCGCAAGGCCCGTCAGGAGGCTAAGCCAAACGAAAAGCCCGCAGTCGTCAAGACTCACTTGCGTGACATGATCATCGTCCCCGAAATGATTGGCAGTGTTATTGGTATTTACAACGGAAAGGTTTTCAATCAGGTTGAAATCCGACCAGAGGTATGATTGCGCAGATTCTGTGGTGTCATGATGACGATGGCAGCGCTAACAGTGGATTGTAGATGGTTGGATTCTACCTGGGAGAGTTCTCTATCTCTTATACCCCTGTCAAGCACGGTCGACCCGGTATTGGTGCCACACACTCATCGTATGTCAGAGTTTTGGAAACAGGTTGTTTTGGTTGTCCAGTGCTAACGTTGGTGATAGTCGATTCATTCCCCTCAAATAGTCGAACAATATTTCCGTTTTATTCGTTTCAATGTACAAAAAGTGTGTTTAGTTTAAATACAGTTGTGTCATATCTCGGTTGTCAGAATTCAACAGCTGGTTATGAACGCTGATCAGGCCAAGCCAATTGATTATAGTATTTACATCAAATCTGCGAAGATCAACACCATATCATTACAGTTGCGACTATGCTACAAACAAACGCCATAGAAATACATCAATCTCATACTCATACAAACACTACCTTTCCTCGCAAAGCTTCCATGTCCTCCGCCACTTCATCTGCTGTTGCCGATTTGATCTCTGGCGCAGCAGGGAATCCAATGTACTTTGCGATTCCAGTCAAGAGCGCAATCTCGTTGTACTGCGCTTGTCTCTGTCTGTAAATTACGGACCGCTTTTCTGGTATCCTGTAACCGAAAAATGGAACCATGGTATCCATAGCTCGTCGTTCCCGATTTACCTTGTACCAGGTTTCGGTGGTTTCCTGTATCATCGTTGCTCGTAAATTCGAACCGTTCTTGTAAAACTGCTGATGGATGTGTGTCCGGTAGGATCTCGTCTGATTCTCAATACATCGTCGCCGATACTTCCTATGTGCGTCGGCCAAACTGATTCTTTTGTCTCGAGCGCCTGCGAGTTCGTCATAAACTGTGGCCAGCTCCGGATGAGTGCCGTCCAAGCACATTTCGATTTCAGCCTGTAACCGCACAATCTTGTCGTCATGAAGCCTTCAAAATTCGATTAGGACCATCCTGAATAATAACATCAATAGCTCACCTGTCCCTTAATTTGGCGAATTCTACCTCGATCTCGGTCAAGGATGACACAGCCGCTTTTCGCTTCTGAGCTCGCTCTACACATACGGTTAGATAATACAACGTTAGAACGGCTGTTGAAAACATACCCTCGTCGTCATTGTCTTCCTCCGCGGTCCGCTTATGCTTTGGTTTCTCGGACGGCCCTTCTTCAGCGTCCGCTTTGGCCTCGTCAGCCTCGTCGACATCCTCAGCTTCGTCCGCAAGTGCCGCCTCAAGTTCGCGGTCGACTTCTTCCACCTCGGCTTCGTTGTCGTTGCTACCCTCCAGAAATGTGCTGCCGGCAGTCACTTCAGCGATGCCATTCGTTTCCTCGTCCTCATCTTCTTCAATCTTTCGTTCATTCTCATCAGTTTCATTGACTGGACTCCTGACCGTAGCGTCGTCCGCCGAGTCAATTTCGCCTTCCTCCTTCTCTTCGTCTTCATGCATTTCGCCCTCCTCTTCGTCAGTATCCTCCTTTACAACTATACTATCACCATCGATTTCCATATTTTTCAGTTGCGGCTTTTCTTCCACAGCCTCGATTGCATTAGATATGATATTCGCGGGACTCCGACTCTTCGATCGGCGGGACGGCTCATGCATTTTCTCAACCTTTTCACTCTCCATCCGGTTCTCATAAGCAGCATCTTGTTCTTCTTCGTTCTCTAGCTCACCAGGCTCGGGAGGATCCGTGTCCATTTCCTCCAAATCTCCTTCAATCTCGGTTTCGGCTTCCTCAGGATTCTCCTCGACAGGCTGTACCAAGGCTTCCGCACTCATAGTAGTCATTGATAGCACCTTAAAACGTGAACAGCACAATCGAACCCGATTTCGTAGATAAACACCCCACAGACCGGCCCAAGCGGTCTTAATACCACACGTATAAGGTATCGTACAAGAAGTTGTCGAGCGATGGTGATTAGATGGCGTGGCTTGCGACAGGTCCAGCAAACCCCCTTATGTCGCTTTTCTCCCACCACCACACCCGCCGCAGCAATTCTGGACGCCGCGAAAATCGAGTCCGACTCTCCGGCTCGCGCCGAACCGAATTTAGGTTTGCAAGTTCTAGCAGGGTAACATCGAAAAATTTGAATTTTTGTCCCAACGTCAGCGGGAAGCAATACGGTTGAAGTGAGCTCGAGGGAGGAGAATCTTGCTCTGGTCGACTCTTGAGCGTTGACGAAACATATTGGAATATTGGAGATGGCTCCCCTGTTTGGAGAATTCGATCCGTCGAAGGCCGACGAGGCGGTTTTGTCGTTGTTTGCGTCCAGTGTAAGGCTGTTGTTCACTTTGCTGACTCGACAGCTCTTGTGAGGTTCCAACTGAAACTAAGTGATATTTAACAGGATGGACCAGTTACTAAACCGTCGAGATCTAAACGCGTGAAGCTTGCAGTCGAGGCTAAGGTCATTAGCGCGAATGACGAGGAACAATTCAGTGATTTAGAAGAGATATTGAATGGTCCAGACTCCGATGCGGGGCATGCTCCGAAAGAGAGGCAGAATAAGGAGAAGAGCAGCAAGAAGAGGAAGAAACCGCACGTTGCTGCCGTCAACAAGGGTGATGATCAGGCCATTGCAGAGATTGAGGACAAGTATCTTCAAAGGCTGCTGGATCAGGAGGACGTGGCGCCGAAGAAAGGTTCGAGAAGCCAGGATCACAAGACGATGCAGGTCGATGTTAGAAATGTCGACCAAGCCACAATGGGAGACGTGAATGACTCTGAAGTCTCTGGAGATGAAGAAGCAGATAGTGACGATGGCGCGGATGAGAAGGACAAGACTAAACTTGTTCACGACTCCTTACTGCATGACGATGAGGAAGTTCTAAAAGCTAAGGGTACCGTATTTGTCGGCAACATTCCGTCAGACGTTATTAGTTCGCGGGTACGCCAATCGTACGAGTTTAGTCTTGCTATTGTGTTCTAACTTTTTGGTAGACCGATTACGCTAATCTCAAGAAACACTTTGCTCAATACGGCAAGATCAAGTCCATCAGATTTCGCTCGATTGCTTTTTCTGAGATGCTTCCTCGCAAAGTTGCATTCATCAAGCAGAAACTACATGACAAACGCCACACCGCCAACGCTTACATTGTGTACGATTCCGAAGACAGTGCGCGCAAGTCGTTGCAATCCAACGGTTTCGTTTTGCAAGGCCACCATATTCGTGTGGATAGTGTCGCGCATCCTGCAAAGCAAGACTCCAAGCGAAGCGTATTCATTGGAAATCTGGACTTCGATGCAGAGGAAGAGTCTCTTTGGGAGCATTTTGGAAAGGTTGGAGAGATTGAGTACGTTCGAGTCATTCGTGATTCGAAGACGAACGTGGGCAAGGGATTTGCATATGTGCAGTTCAAAGACTCAATGTATGTTGCCAAAGCGTTACTACTGAACGATAAAAAGATGGGCAACCGTAAGCTGCGGGTGACACGGGCACGTCCGATCCGAACACCGAAGGAAAGAGTCAAACAACCGCTTCTGAAATCTGGATTGCCGAAGTTGGATCCAGATATGAAGGCTCAATTGGGTCGGGCCAAGAAGGTTGTGGGTAAGGCTGAGCGTGCTCAATTGTCGAGCGTGATTGAGGGCGAGCGCGCCTCGCAAGCAGCAGGGACATCACTAAAGGCAGGTGGTGGTGGTAAGAAGAAAGGGAAGCCACGGATCAGAGCCCGATCTACTGCATTCAAGAGGAACAAGAAACTAGGCGGCGACAGAAAGAAGGTTAATGCGTAATGAGGTCTTGTACATTAGAGATAAATTCCAAAGTCCAGATGACAACTCCTAAAATGTCCATAATATGATGCCACACCGAAGTACTCCAACGATAATTACACAGCCTTACTTTTGCTGACAACACCAATGTCGACTAAATAAGAAATAAAATCCAAAACCTTTGCATTTTCTTTATCCCAGTCATTTTGCACCAACTATTGAATATTAATTAATTCGACGTATTCATAATGAGCTAAACGGTTGTCCCAAACTTACCCTTTTAAACAGCGGCATTTTCTGCGGTTTGACAAATCGCTTGTACTTCTTTGTCGGTAGAGTCGCAGACGAGGCAGCGTTTGCCGATCTCTCATGACTAAATGCGCACTTGGATCCACGATTACAACGTCCAGTTTTGGCAAAGAATTTACAGATATTCCGCTTAGAAAGCATCTCGTTATTTTGCTTGCTTTGCTGGTCATCAGCTGCATTAGTTATACTCCTCCATACCACAAGGGCAAGAAACCATACCTCTTCTTGGAGCTTTTCTTTGACTTTCCGAGACTCTTCCTCTTCGACTTTCTTACGCTTTAACTCCTCTTGTTTCTCCTCTATCCGTTTCGCAGTAGGCCAGTTATTTTTGCGCTCGTTGATCCATTTCACAATGTCTTCCTCGGTCTCTAACGAGATGGTTGTGCCTGGAATAGTGACTACCGCAGTCGACGTAGACGTAGACGTCGTACGACGGGAAACAAGAGTTGCTTCCTCGTCCACATCATCTTCCTCTTCTGCTACATTATGATTGCCATAAAACGACGTATTCTGCCCTGATGGTTGACCATAGTATCCCACCCCACTGCCACCCAGCTGTCCACTCGTTGTCGGACTTGAAATTAGGTTGAGATTATAGATATTCCGAGCAGATGGCTGGGGCACGATGGCTGGCGCTGGAGTCACCACCCTTTGCGCGAATGGCTGCATGCTAGGATTCGACTGATTCAGAGGTGCGGCATATGCCATTCCGGCATACGGTTGTCCATCTAATTGCGACATATGTCCATACGTATTGTTCATCATTATCGACGGCGCGTGTCCGCCTCTGTGCCCCTCGCTTGTGTTGCCATTGTGAAATTGACCTTTACTTCGCTGTCCCTGCCTCAGCAGATTATTGCCCGTTTGTTCATACGGTGCATAAGGAACATGTCGCTGGTGGCTGTAATTCCGATTACTGTGGCGCGGTGGACCGTGGGTGTGCCGCGACGTTGGCTGTTGCTGTTGTTGGTGCTGAACACTCGACGAGAATTTGGGAGGTGGTGGCGGCGGAGGACCAAAGATGTAGTCCCCCATGCTGAATAGAAATGGAATTTAGCAACTGCAGGTCTTACACATTTCAGACATTTACCGCATGAAGTATCGACAAGATCTTACGCGAGAAGTTGCACTAGGGTTCTTGCGGGCGACTACCTGCACAATGTCAAACCTCCTAGCGAAAGTGGAAAAATTGAGTCGCTGGGAGTTACCCGTCATTGTGGTTACCCCTGAATTTTGGCTCTTCGCAATTACCCTGCTTGGATTCTCGGGGAAAAGATGTGTGACCTCAACGACGAAATATGTCGTGCAAACGCAGAAGGATTTACCAGATTCTGTATTCGGATCGAGATTTGTAGGTAGATGTTTAAGTTTAATTTTTCGGGAGACGACATAGACGACGTCGAAGATTCGCATGATCAGCAGCAAGATGAGACAAGTGCAGAACGCCAAAGTGGTAATGCACAGAGCGAATTCGTCTTGAAGCCAACAATGTATGACATTAGCGATTTGGTATGCTTCGTTCTCGCTAGGCACGATATTTGAATTTAACAAAGTACTATTTAGTTACAAAACCTACCGTCTCGGTTATCCTATAGGCTAGTGCCCGTCCGTACTTCAGCAGGCACCCAGGAATTTCCGATTCCTCGACGCGAGATATTTGACATTAAAGTGCAGATTATGGCCAATGAGGACATGTTACTACCTTCCCTTGGTGATCCATCCGGGACACTTGGTGAGGAGCGTGATCAGTTTATAAGGAAAGAACTGCAGATGCTGCTCTCCAACACAGAAGATTTGCGCACAGAGCTGTATGAAGGTGGCCTGAAGAGTTGGGAGGGCGCTGGAGATTTAGTAGAGCATCTCGCTGACAATGGAACACAAGTTGGCAGTGGTATTTTGGAGGTATATTCCATTGATGCTCGGTTCTACGGCGATGTGTTAATGGAAAATATAGCTAGGATGTGGGAGCGCTTTGCCGTCCATGTATCTCTTCCAGAAACACCTTCGGTCGCTGAGGTCTGCCAACTCCGAGATGCCAATTCCGACAACGTCATTCATTCTCTCTGATTACAATTACTCCGTGCTCAGGCTAATGACGGCGCCTAATTTCCTGCTTGCATACTACACAGCAATTGTTCTCCCAGATATACAATCACTTACATCCCAACAAGACTTGGATCTGGAAATAACGCCGGAATTGGTTAGCCAATTTCTAGAATTTTTGAAGGTCAATAATATAGTCGTGAAATTTATCTCAGGATCGTGGGATTCTAGTGAATTTTCACAACTACTTGGATATTCAGTCGCGAAGACCGAGCAAACTAAATTCTCGCTAGTACTAGCATCGGAGACGATCTATTCATTGTCTTCAATCTACGCTTTCACGTCATTACTTGTCGACTGTATTACATATTGGGGGACATCGTCAGAACGGGCAGAAAGCCTGGTAGCTGCGAAGGAGATTTACTTCGCTGTCGGCGGCACTGTTCGACAATTTATCGAGCTAGTACGAGTATTAGGCGGAACTGTTGACACAGTTGGAAGGATTGCTGGACGCGTTAGCGGAGTTGCACGAGTTGTTATGCATGTTACGAAATCGTGAGAAAAAAAAAAACTCCAGCAGCACAGTTATAAAATAAAGACCAATTATTCATTGTCAAACTTTTGCAGTCACTTTATCTTTCATGTCGCTGCGTAATGGATGGCACAGCAGTACTGCAATAACAGATATTACAAATAGCATGTCACAGAGTCATAAAATACAATTGCCAAGTCATGTCAAAAAAGCTCCAACCGGTTCTACGCCCAAACATTTTTGATTCTAATTATACAAGTATTGGAATTTACCAAAGGACGGTTCAAGCCACGACGAGGTAGCCGAAGATGAGCGCGACAACAACTGCGACAGTGTTGGCATATCCAACCTTGCTTGCACCGCCGATTGCACCGATTGTCGTTGTTGCCGCTGGAGCTGACGTAGTGGTTGCGGATCCGGCAATGAGTTCCGACAAGGTCGACGGTGAGCTGGAAGTGCCAGACGCTGAGGTAGAGTTGGACCACGGCGAAGCCACCGCCGACGATGATGACTGAGTCTATATGAGTTAGAAAAATACCTTGCCTTATCACTCACTAGGGACTTACAGGGCTAGTATTGGCGTTCGCGGTAGCAGTCGACCGCGAGGACGAAGACGTAGTCGATGACGCCCTCGTGGAAGCAGTGGTCCGAGTGCGGGTGGAAGAAGAGGTAGAAGAAGACGTAGACGAAGACGTAGAAGACGTGCTTGTCGTGGTCGGCGAGGCTGAGCTCGAAGTAGATGACGCAGGGTCCCGTCCTTTAATACCGAATTGGCTACAGGCGCGTGTTAGCATAAGCCGCAGCCAGGACCGAATTCAAATCGCTTACTTGGAGTAGTTGGTGTCACCGGTAATATCGTCCTGAATAGTAATGGTATAGTCCTTTCCAGTGTAGATTCTGGGAGGCGGGGTCCAGCGAACGATACCAGCTGCAGAGAGGTCAGCATTATTCTGGACACGGGTGCCATGACGCGGACACTTACTGTTTGGCAGATTGGTGATGATAGTCAATACGGACTGGAGATTAGACGGTGGACCCTTCCTCAAGAACAAGCTGATGGTGTGGTTATTCGAAGGCTTCCACTCGACAAGGAACGGTTGGCCCGTGCTGTAGGATTGCGATAAGTTAGAAGATGCGAGCCATAGTAAGAGGGAATGCCATACGTGAGGGTGTCGCCGGTTGTAGGCGACGAAATTGGGTTCGACGCGGCGGACACCAACGCGACAAGAGCGCAGAGAACTAAGAGCGAGACGTTTGACAAGAGGACCATGTCGAATATTTTTGATGGTAGCGGAGAGCAGGCGGAGAGGGATGAGAATTGGCAGGAGGACGATGGAAGCCGAGTGAGCAGAGGGCCGTAGCGCGGGATTATGAACCGGTCCTCTTACGCGAGGTTGAATCAAAAATAGACTGACTGGCGCTGTTTAGTTGCTGCCTCTTCCGTGTGCGTCGCGCTAAACGTTATTCGAGCCAAGCCATAGAGAAAATCAAAATCGGCTAACCGTATCCAGCCAAGTGCCGCCAAATAGAGTTTTTTAGCCCATGCCGCTTTACATCGTCAGGAACAACAATAATGAATCCCTCATCTTCATGTTCAGGCCCTGGTCTCTTAATGCCTAGACTCTATCCAGTGCTTTGTCCAGTAACAAACTACCAATTGGCGAAGCGAAAATATGCAACTCCAGCACGACCGCAATTACACTTTCATGACATCTTGGAGACGAAGTGAAGTGAATCTGTCAAGGGTGACAACTGACATTGACGAAAGCTTACTTTTTGTCGTCTCATGCTCAGCCGTACCCTTTCTTGTCCGGACGCTGAGAATGTCGATATCATTCGAATCTGTAGTATTACCACGCGCAAGCTATTGCGAGTGAACATTGCCGCGCTAACGACGCGTTAATTTCGCCTCATCGCGTCAATTTCTGCAACTCTACTAGCGTGTGCACGCCATATCATCCGACTACAAGCGCATCCTTCCTCTACTTGTCAATGGGACCCCAACCACCAATTACCCGGCGTCGTACTCCACTCGAAGGTTAGGGTACATTTTCTGAACTCTTTACAACTACAAGTAAACCAATACAGCTTACAGAAATCCTTAACTTTAGCCATACCGGGTGCAGCATCTTGAAATTTGAGTCATTTAAGCTGTATCCTCTTACTAGAATTCCAATACACTTACTACTTTTGTTCAATCTCCAGCATTGCAGACCACTTCATATCAGAACGCGGCTGAGTCGGTTAGAGGCATGACAGGACAAATGACGAGGTTCAAAGACAAGTTAGCTGCAGGCAAGAATAGACGTTGGCAGTCAGAAGGAGCGGTACTGTTCGTGTGAATAGAGCAGAGTATCGACGCTGTTTCCCGTTCTGTGACTATCTCTTGTCGTCTTCTTTACGCGACCTCTGCAACATCGAGGACAGCGGTGATATGGATCCTCTCCTTCCGCTCCAGAAAGTAATGCTGGGAAAGCGAAAACCGCATTCTACTACGTGCAGTCCGAAGTACAAGAGCTATTGAGTAACTTCACTGATTGTGTCGAGCTTATAGTTCAGTGAGCGATGCCATTATGGTGGTAGCGACAAATCCGAGGCAAGGGCCGCTGGAATTGCAAGCGAAAGCCAAGCAATATCTACCGGGGCCGAATATATGGCTCAATACCCAGGCTGGATGTGGTGAGATTGGAAGTTCCAGACTAAGTGTGAAGGGTGCTGATGTTCCACGATTGTTGGGTCCACAGACAACATTTATTATTTATTAGTTGAGTCGTAAATGACTTATTATGCCCCTTTGTGCGGCATGTGTTTAGAAGAAACTCTGATCCTTGCGCGCAATATCGTATTGTGCATCCGTAGGAACTCTGAAATCGCGAGTCCAAATTCCATCGTAAGTTGTCGCACAGAGAAACCCAGCCCCCTTTTTGCCCGATAGGCCACTTCTCTATCTGCTTGACCTTCTTTGGATAAGGTGTTCGTCTGCCCAAGGGCAAAGATACCTGACGAGACCTGCTGACGACTATTTTCCTTATGTGTCCTCCGCGACGTCAGCTCGATTGAATTTGTGTGCTGATCACAAGGCATTTCTCAACTCTACTGGCCACTGCATCCCATCAAGGCTCATCAACCACACTTCCGATTCCTCTGCCAGAAAGCTTTATTTCGGATCTGCGGCTCGTTGATTGACTTTTTCTTTTTTTCGTTATCTCGATTTTGCACTTATCGCAGCCCGTTTCAACCGCGAAAATGATGTCCCCGTCAGTGGAAGCTGCCCGCGACGCGCTTCAGATCGGCGAATTTACAGCAATGGAACAAAATGGTCACAAGAGAAAAGGTTCTATGCGGTCTAATTCGCCAGGGCGACTGAAAAAACGCGTGAAGGCGCGTGATAGTGGCGACATTGGCGGCAAATCCCCGACCGAGAACGGCGCCAACGGACATGCATCCATCAAGCCCTCAAAAGCCGCTGAAAAGGTATTTACGATGTTTGGCAAAGACGCTGATTTGATGCGAAGACGTAAGGCTACGTTTGGGAATGTGTGACTGACAAGAGAACTTGTGGTCTAGATGACGTCTTCAAGTTACAGCAACGACGAACGCGTGCCGACAGAGGATAGTACGTCGCATTTGAATTATGGTCCTGAGAAACCAAAGATTCCAAAAGTTACTATTGTTTTTAAGCCCGATGCATGGACCGGCGAAGCAGTAGCCAAAGCTAAAGCGCCGGGCAAAAAGGGATCGTCCAAGAAATCTGCATCCACATCAAAGAAGACGACCACTCCCAACAAAAAGTCTAGGAAGACGACCACGAAGAAAGCGCCCTTGAAGGCAGGCAAGAAACAATCAACCAAAGACTCTGCATCCAAACAAAAGCAGAAACGCGCCAAACCGCCAGCTAAAAAGCCTGCCCGCGCCAAATCACCACCAATTGTCGTGGTTGAGCCGCCCGAGTTCAACCCTGTCGTCACCGACTTGGCCGAGGAAGAACTGCAATGCCGCCTCTTCATCCGCGAATTTGTCTTGCGGTTCGAGAAACATTGTCGACTAGCTCTGAAGCATATTAATATTGTCAATGATGTTACTGGTCCGTGGGGTGGCTCGACGTACAAGGCGCTCGTTGTCTCGATTTTGCGAATTATTTATTCCGACAATTTCCCAGTTGTCCCTGAACTTTTACTCAAAAATGCTATTAAGGAAGTGGAAAAGACGGCATCTGAGAACGACAAGATATGGAGAGTTGTTTCTGAGGTATTGGAAAGCCAACATGACGAATCAGAAATAACATCTATGCCACCCAGCGGGACTCGCTCTGTGTCAGTTGACAAGGATATTGAGAGTGCTGTTGATGACGAGAGCAAGGAGCCAACTGCCGAACCGGAATCGCCTGCTGTTGACAGTATATTCAAAACTAACGATCGTGATTTGGAAAAGCTAAAATTTATAGAGAAGCTACTATTCCTGTCGCTCTCTGGCAATTATATCCGCGAGACCATTGACATTGATCACGAGACTTCACGGAGGAAAATTTCGCAGGCGACCGATGATATGAAGAAAATGAGCGAGGCGCACACGATGGAGCTTGATTCGATCAGACGGCAGTTTCTGGATTTGCCCCCAAATAAGAAAGACGAGTGGGAACCTCGTTTCGAGGCCGTCAGGGCCCGTTGCAATAAAGATATGAAGCATATCAAGGACGACTTGTTCCGACGCAAACGGAAAAGCGGATTGCGCAATTTGCCTCTCGGCATGGATATTTTTGGGAATGTGTATTGGCTATTTGCTGAACGTACGAAATCACAGGTTGGCTGGGGATCTTGGATCATGTGCTACAAAGCAGAACACCTTCCGTCGCCTACTGGCAGTATCCTGTTTCCGAAAGGCGGGACAGAAAAGAACAAAGATGAAAATGTGAAAGTAAATGGCATGGCCGAGGATAAGATGGATATCAATGATGATGCGCTTTCCATAACCTCATCTGCGCTATCGGACGATCTTTTGGGGAACAACAATAATTGGTACTCAGTCGATAATCAAGAGGACGCCACGCAGTTGGTCAAGTGGATTCGGTACGCAGCAGAGGTTACCTTCAAGAGAGAAGAGAAGTGAGTATTATATTGTTTTATCTCATGAGAATAAATTACTGATAGGCCGGCAGACTGAAAAAGAAAGAGGCTAAGGGAACGACTTCAAGCCGTGCTAGCGTTTCAGAGAGTGAAGACAATCAGATCTATTACGATGACTTCGTGCAAGAGATTTTTAGCGACAACATCCTTCACAGCGTGGAGTCGTCCCCATGGAAGACAATTCCCATCAATGTCGGTGCCACGAAAGAATCCATCGAAGGTCTTGCAAAGGAGCTTTTGTATATAGCGGAATTTTTACCATCGAAGGAATCCAGTGAAGCGAAGAAAGCAAAGGCTTAACTTATGTAAAAATATAGAGATAGATCGAGCAAACTATCCGGTTCTTTACTAGAATTAGAAATGTACAAACTATGATATGTATATATACACAATCGAGTCATTCTGTCACCTGTGTAAAACGCTTTCCTCGGACTACACCGCTTGCGATTTAGAAGAGAGTTATGGGATCCTTATCGGCCTCGCTCACCACGACATCGATGTCAAACTTTTCGTAGTAATTTGCGTCGAGTGTCTGCGTGTTACTTTTTATAAGCGCTTGTAGTTTGGGAGCAAATCCGGTGGTAAGGTATCCCCGTTCCGTGTTTGTATGCCCACCTAATGATGCATATATTAGCTCATCAACTTGTAGGTGCAAATGCGAGTCCTACAGATAATTGCGCTGACTCCACGCTCCCGGAGAGCAAGCACTTCATGATGACTCAATTCTCCGGTGAACCATATATCGGCATCGACGTTACCCAGAACTGAGCCTCCGGATCCCGCACAGATGGCTATCGTACTGATAGTGGCGTTGTCCACATCTTGATGTTTATCCGCCAATGCAACTTGAACTGGAGAAGAGTCAGGGACATCTGTCAAATTTAATACACAACGACATTTACCATTCTTCAGATGTAGGCCGCTCTTGACATTATCAATAATGTTTCTGATACTACACCTTCCCTCCTCGAGAGTAATTAATCTTCCAAATCCGGTACCTCCACTGGGATCGTTCTTCGATGGCTGAATAACTTTTGTCTGTATGTACTTCCCACCCGAAGCGACATCCGCCAGCCAATCATTCATACCGCCAACTTGCGCATCCACTGCCGTATGAGGTGAATACACGCTTATTCCGGCATGTGCTAGTCTAAGTAAAGATCGCTGTTGTGTGTTAGACTGCGTGATGGCTCTTAGCGGGCGGAAGATTATCGGATCTACCTTCGTTTAACAACAAATCTCAGGGCACAGAAAACTTGATGCTACTCACGGTATGCTACGACCAATAATGCTTTCTTTTGCAATGCTTCGTCAACAACGGCTGTTGTCAGATCTATTGTCAGGAGCACCCGTGCTTTCTTCGAATGAGGAGCGATGACCGGCGATTCTAGTAACAAGCCCGTGTTATCCCACGCGTCGTCCGCTAGAGCTATGGGAAACAATTGTTGAACTATGATATACTGAAAGTCAGCTTGCTTGGTGTGCTCTGGGGATTGGCAACGAGATATTACCTGTGGAAATCAGACTCCTAAGGACCCTCGTCGTTGATGCCACCGTAACCACCTTCGACATTGGCGCAATTGATTTTAAATGCTAAGTTCCTAGTATAATGTAGTGAAGTAAAGTACTCTGCCAATTGCAGAGTCGTGTAATAACTCCGCGACACAAGGACTTTGGTAGGCGGTGTGGCGTAGTAAGTGGCGCATGAAGTACGACGCTAGAAGAGTCCTTTCTCGCCCGGTAAACACCCTGCTGTTAAATACAGTAATTAGACCGAGACTCATTACAACCCCGTGTTTAAGATGTCTAGCACAGCAGCTTTAACGATAACAAGGACAACAGGGCCAGCTACGTCATCCGACTGATTGCATCTGATAAGCTTTATTTAATGCTGCGGCTAGGGCATACCCCTGCATAAATGCGCAGTTTCAAGTGCCACCTCTTTGTAATCAGATGGAGATTTACCAACCCTAAATTTTTCTTTGCTCGGTCGGGTATTCCAATTGTACAATTCGCGTCGCGCGCTCTATTCGACATTTGAGGTATTGTACTCGACTTCGGGACCAGCGTATTGTGATTTAGAGTAGGTTTGCAAGTCTTATTGGGCAGGCTGCAGCGTCTGAATCCCTATCGCCCGGAACGAGCGATAGATATAACGACTGCACGTTATATCTCTTTATTAGGAGAAGGACCGCCTTTCACATTGGATATATCCAGCATGAGTACCAGTGGAATATCATCCAGTCACATGGACACCGTCATTCGCGAGCGACTCAACGCCACACATGTTAAAGTCGATGACATATCAGGTACATCACACTCTTTGCGCAGGTTACTGTTGATACTAATTTTTGCCGTTACTAAATCAGGTGGCTGTGGACAGGCATTTGAAGTTATTATTGTTTCGCCATTATTCGTGGGGAAGAACGTGCTGATGAGACACCGACTGGTGAATTCGGCGTTGAAGGACGAAATAGCTTCGATCCATGCCTTCACTCAGGTATGTCCTCCCTATTTATACGTAATATGTAGGTACTAATTCATACGTGCAGAAGGATTATACACCTGAAGAGTGGCAAAAGAAACAACAGGAGTAATAGAAAACAGTGATTCTCGTGCGATTAATAGCAGACTGGCTGTCGTGGGTCTTGGGTTTGTTTCATTTTGGCGTTATCACTATCTTAAAGGAACTTGGTTGGTTGGGACGTATCCAACATAGAGCATTATAGTTGGCATATGCTAGCCCTTTTTGTATATAGTATATTGTTGTTTGGGAGTGTTTGGTGCTTGAGTGTCACTGCAGATATTAGGAGCACACCAGGTACTAAAAGAATGAACGAATAACGGATAAATTTTTGATGCCATGACTCACACACTAATCAATACAATGAGCGAAAACATCCAACGCACACATACAAACTCAACTGTTGTCAACTGTATACTTGTGCTTTATGACGAGACGTCACACTTGCAAATCATAAAATAACAAGAAAATACCCGTCCAAGTCGTACTCTCTAATCGAACATTCCCAAGAGATCCTCCACATTACTACGGAACTGCTGTGGCTGGTTGAGATCTAGCGGCGGCGACGTTGACGCAGAGTTGTTGTTCGATCCGAGATTTAGATTCGCAATATCAGTGGTTGGGGGAGCCACGGGCTCGACATCAAAATCTATGTCAAGTAGATTCTCTAGGTTTCCAGCCTTAGTTGTAACTTGGATAGGTTCTTCTTGCGCCAGTTGAGCTTGCTCCTCTAACGCCTTCTTCTGCAAAGCATCAGCTCCAAATCGTCCCTGGCCGATAAATGTCTCTGCCGGCTTATGGTACACTGATGCCAGAGTCGATAACTCTCGTAGCAACTCCTCCAATACCGGCTCTGGGAGATGCTGAATGACATTCTTTACTGGTGGCTTCTTCGACATGATAATTTCCTTGGTGGTCTGTGAATTAGTGGACAAGAGACGCCAGTAAATGTATGCACGGTCACGGAGATCAGCATTGTCACACTCGTTCGCGATGGTTTGCAATACTTTCTGTACTAGTGGCTGTGTGTTCTGAGGCTTTAGCAAGAACAGCTTCACAGTGGCTGTAAGCAGTTGTAGTTGAACCTGCGTTGTCTCATCCAAAAACCCGTCAATAAATGTTGATAATATCTCGTCGGCATTGTCAATCTTATCAGCGTATTCACCGACTACCCAGATCATCGCACCTCGCGCTTCGGGCTCATCCAGCTCATCTATGCCTTGACATAGAGTTGGAATAACACCCTCGTAGCCAGGGTACCTCCGTAGTATATCCTATGCGACTGTGAGCTACTATTATCCGGGCCAATAATTACAATCGTTGCACTCACCCTCATAACTATAACAGCCTCCTGAACAACATAATTAACTTTAGTGTTAATCAAGTCCAAAAGAACGTTGACACAGCGCTGAGCCGAGCTCTCGATCTTAATCGCACACTGGCCAATCGCTCTGACGGCTCGCTTGACGAAATCCATGTCGACCTCCAATGCATATTCCTTCAACTCCGACAACAACGTATCCACGTTTCGCGAGTTAGCTAATCTAATCATAATATCTAATTTCTCGACTTTAAGGTATAACGGGTCGTTATATTTACAGAAGAATATCCGTAGCTGGTGACTCAGGATATCAGGATATTTTTGAAGAATGATGTTGATATTTCGCAAGGCCACGTACTGGACTTCCGGAGCCGAAACGGCAAGAGTTACTAGAGCAATTTAAGTAGCTGTTCACATTAATTTTTCAAGTCTCTCATACCTAGTGGTGGCGACATCTTGTCTAGGTATTGCTTTAGTAATTCGGGTTCAAGCAAATGTATATGGCACAAAACAGTTTTGACGGCCGCAAGAACGACACTCGGATTCACGTGCTGGAACTGAGGCACAACTCGCTCGCAGATGTGTTCTGCTTCCCGAACGTCGGTACTTCTGTAATCCGCTATCGAAGTTAAAATTGAAATTCGGCCCCACCTGTACATGGTTAGCATATTATGTACCCACATTTAACCATAATGGCTACCTACTCCGTGCATTCGTTCAGCGCCAGCAGAAGCTTCTTTAAAATTTCTGGGTTGACGACAAACGCGTTCGTCTCAGGAGCAGCCTCCTGGATCTCCGTAAGAGCGGAAACTGCATTGGCGATAACCTGAGCAACGTCAGCAGAGTTGTAGAAGTGCGAGCATCACATCTTATACCATTGGATTTGCGTCACCGATCATCTCCTGCAACGTCGCTAAAAATCCATTCTCGACCACAAGAGTTGGATTAAGATCAAATAACTTGGCTACGCAGATGGCCGCTGTCTTCCTGACATATGGACTCTCGTCCTGCAAAACTTCTCAGCTCCATAACGATAAAAAAAGGCGGCAAAGACTCTTACCTTCAATGTCTTTCGTAAGGGCTCCTCCATATAATCGATAATCTTGTCAACTCGAATGCAGCCCATTGTTCTAATGGCTAATGCGCGCACCAAAGGATTTGAGTCCTCAGAGTCCTAACCAAGATATTAATTGATGCCGCGTACCATATTCGATCAAGCTCCTACCTGAACAAACGTATTCACAGCAAGAATACACAAATCTGGATGGCTCTTCGCGTAGTTCCTGCCCGGTCTTAATTACTTTCACAATCGCGGCCACGTATAATCACCTACATCAAGTACAAGTACACCAGCTTCTTTTGCTCAATATCTGGGGTCGCAATATTCTTCAAGACATCTGGAAATAGTGGCGATACGTCCTTCCCGAGTGTCATTGCCGCAATTGTCCGTTGGATGGCATCCTTCCTGCAGAAGCGAACCAAGTATCAGCATCACCGAAGATAATTCCAAATCATTGAGTAACTACCGTTCATAAGCATATTGGGAAACAAGTCCACTTCTCAATTCATATGTTTCGCCTGTACGGTTATCTGTCAGCACATCGGGCTCACTTCCAAACAATCTTGTTGACTACGTCGCCAGCAAACGTGCATACCTTTCCGAGGGATTTGAAACACGCTTCGAATGCGTTTCTCAATTGATGCCTGCATAGCTTCGTAACTACCCTGATTTCTACCCGGAAACTAAGGATAGAGAGAATAGATGACGGGTTATGTGGAATGGTATTGTCGAAAATTGATAGTATCGTGAGTCTGATAGTGTGAACACACTAGAGAACTACGTCCGTGCCACAACACATTTCGAGCTTGCGTTCAACGCTTCTTGAAGCCGCGCTGTAGGGGTACCCTGACCCTTATACAAGTGCACCCTACCTGCTAAAATGAAGTGCACTCCTGTAACAAACACACGCTAGCCATATCCTTTAGTAGTTCATTATGGTATGTTGAGTTAGCAAATCACTACTTTCCTCGCAGCAGTTAACGGTCTTAGCCTCTTCCAAATCCACGCCGAATCTTCGCATCGTTCCGCACAGATGAGGAAGAACGACAGTATTCTCGCCGAGCGGTATGGTCCTGTATTCGTTTCTATAGCATATTACGAACGACTGACAAGAGTATAGTTTCTTAATTTTATGGGATTTTTGGGCTCGTGCTTGATATTCAGTTTTGTCGCACAGAAGTTGTCGGGATGGAAGGGATTGATATTACCTTAAGTTGCGAATGCGCACACTCTCGAGACGCACACAAATACAATTCAGTTATTGTTGACTGGTGGGATTCAAGAAAACTGGTACGATGCATGTGGATGCGGACCGATTCAGGTCAGGTCGATTAAGCGGAACAGCCGAACTATACGACGAGACAGTCACCGACTGCGAGTGCTTCTTTAACGTCTTGGAATCATTGTGTGCAGCATACAAGTTAGTCTTTTGAAGCAATGTCCTAGATGTTGTCCGCCGTTTTCTGTGCTTCAATACGGCAATTGGGAAGATTTGTCTGTCCGGTCCGCGAAAGATGTTTACTAGACTAGTGCTTAAAGGTGGAAGTCATATATACTAGCAGTGAGCCTAAGTTACTTCATTAATGCCTTAGGGATTTGAGAGGCTTCAGTAGTAGTATCTTCTACTGCTATTTGCGCGGAGGGTTCTGGAAACTTTTGTTCTGATGGATGGAAATATTTCACTGCAGAAACACATATGTGTGGATGGACGGGAATTTGTCATTGGTCGGCTTTCAAAGAACACATTGCATGACTGAGTTGTGATTGAGCCAAGAAAGTCGAGCAGTATTGCATCGTCAACCTTAGATATACGACTGAAGAGCATGTTCATAAGTCTTAACTTGAAATGAGTATCCCAAAGCCTGAAACCTAACCACAGCTTAAGGGTATTAGGTCCTAATTGTATTATCAAGCATGTTCATTTCTGTTTCCCACCCCTATTAATGTGATACGATCAGTCCCTCGGTAAGACTACATATTAGATACCGCCTTGTAGTCGATTCTGTAACTAATCCATGAGCCATGCAACATTTAAACCTCTCTGGATGACAAAACTGTATTAGCCCCTTGGTAGATTATATTACAACCAATAATTGTAAGCTGTGGGGATCGCCGAAATTCAGGGGTCACGATTGTTCGGAGCCGAGATTGCTCAGGTGAGTCACGGCAACAAGCCGAAGGCTGGTGCCTGGATACGTTATGTTTGAGCAACCTAATTCCTAATATTCGGATTTAATTGACTAAATTAAACTAGTCTGGTAGTCTAGAATCGTACGGTCTTTTGGTGTGCGTGCAGGTTGGCAGACTAAAAGACGCTGGCAAAGCGGCACCAGAAATGATCGGCAATGATCAAACGACATAACTCTGACCGCGCACTGGAGAATACCAGAAAGTATTTTGGCGCAATTATGTTTCGACCCAGAAATGAGATAGCTAATATGTTTCAGGCTCATGGAGATTTTTGGTGGAAACGCCGCTAGTAGGTTAACTCAGGTGGTTATGGTACCTGCCCGAGTCTAACCTACGCAATAGCGACGAGTATCACATTGGCCGTATTGCGGCTAACTTGTTCGTTGTTCAAACATGTGAGTGTCCACCTATCCCTAATTACCCGGACCATACTAACAGATCTGATTAGACGAAGGACAGAGCGACATTCATGCGTAAGTCAAGCCATTTGTTAACTTGCACCTGACAAGTCATAGTTTGGCTCTCGGAGGGGCAATTACCGGAGCCAATGCATTCTACTAGACGATTCCCCTGGCCAATTACACAGTCTCATGCCATGTCTGCCAAGTCCATGACTTCTGCGGCGCAGCGATTTTCAACCAAGCTTCCGAATTCTGAAGTCGCATGAGTAGGTTTCCCATAAGCAGCTTAATAAATTAGACATGGAATTCCCCGTATCTTGCTTTCCACTAACCCAGAAACACCATAAAACTCTGCTTACTGCTCGCGTCCAACCTCCACACTCCGCGCGCGTCTCATGGTGTTGTTTGTCCTAAACCATCGGCTCGGCACGCCGCTGATGGCCGAGCTCCAAGTTCTGATGCCCTAATCCGCTGCGCGATCGACGAATTTGCGAAATTCGGCCGACTGTGACAATTGGCCTATTTCTCGATATCAGTCTCCGCGCGCGCCAGTATTCTAGCAAATAAATACGCATGTTCGATGGTTCGAGATGCTGTAGATTGAATATTTTAACGGTACAGGTTTTGTGAACGCTTTGTGCTGAGAGATCGTGTATCGGGGATCGCCGACCAGCCTGGCACGCGATGCGACGAGCGGCCATGCCTTATTGTCATGTCGGGCCGGCGGCCGCCCACGGCTAGCTTTGCGGTCTTAAATTGCGCTGGCATTTATGTCGCGCGGTGTAAATGATATAGTGAGTAATTAATACCGCCGAGGTGCGGATGCAGGCAGAATTGGCAACATGTAAACGAGTAGATCGTAGTTTACGGAATAAGAAACCTCAACTTTTATACATAACTAACTTATGGTATGTGTCTACATCTGACAAAGCAATAACAGATAACTATCCCAGACCGAGTACCACTTTCTAATACTGCGTAATGTTGTAGCTACCGGCGTCTATCCCCATCTACAAGTCAATAGCAAACTCGTCTTCCCAAAACTCCGCAATATCGTCAATGACAGGCAGAGCCAATGCACTAACACGCATCACATCAGCGTCGTCATCGTCGTCGTCTACTTTATCGGCATTATCGAAATTGTGTCTGGATTCTCTCACAACAGCTGCCACAGATGCGAACCGCGTCGCGAGATCTGCGAGTGAAGTGAACGAGTCTCGAAGCATACTAGTTTCTAATATCAGAGTCAGCATATTCGCTATGGCAGTCACTATTCACATTTCAACAAAAATCTGCAAAAAAAAGGCACACCAAAGTCGCCTAGCAGTCCGCCGCTAGCATTCACGCACGCCAGCACACTATCTACCGTGCCCTCGGCCGCCGTTCCCTCCCCGGTGGCTGCATGCATGACTGAAAACGCCTCCCGCGATTTGGCAACGATATCGTCTACCGTGGTTGCATGCTCTGTTTCTGCATTGCGCCGTGCACTTTCGCTCTTTGCGGACGAGGCAGGGAGAGTAGACCGCCGTACGGGAATTATTTGGATTTCAGGGTTTAGTGGGTAGCGGTGCATGAGTCTGCATATAGCCGTCAGTCGTCTGCGTATAGTATAAACTGAACAAATAGTTGTCAAGTCTGGAGAGGATGAGCAAGTGCGGTTCTCAGGGTATGTCAACAAACGAATAACGCGTCAATGCGCCAAAGGTGTCGAAGTGAATGCGGTCGCGGCCCTATCGAGAGCGAAGAGCGCATGGCGAGGCAAAGGGTCGCGCGCAGGGTTGCCAGAAAGAGAACGAAAAATCAGATGAAGATAGGTGCAGAGTGTTCAGGGCTCGGCGAAGAAGTGCAATAGCCGAACGGAACAGAGTTCAGATTTGAGTCATGGGTATGTGCGCTGTCAGATATCAGTGTGCGGAACACGAAAATTTGCATACAAATCCTGGAGTCGAATGTACATGTCCAACCACGCGGGAGAGGCCGAGTCGCACTGCATGATGACAAGTGGGAGCGGGCCTGTCAGGCGATATTCATCCGGAACCGGGTGCGATGGCGGACGGCATGAGCGGTCAATGTGAGCGTAGATAGCGGCCAGATCGAAGGCGGATGCAGGACGAATGAGCAGATAGTCTGGCATTTGCAATATTTCGGATAAAATTGAACAAGGCAATAGCGAAAAGTGAGTGGATGACGAGTAAATAAGCGCGAGCCGGGGGAGGCCGATGAGGTTAGGTTATTGAACGGTGCGGCGCTGGTCAAAACTAGCTGGCCAGGACCGATAGCGACTCGCTTGTCTCCGCCCGCCCTATCGACGGCAGCCGTGTCCGTGGATGTCTCGACTGTAGAACACAGTATATGGACATCCGGCCGTTCTGGTCTAGTGAAGAGTAGAATACGACAGGACATTAGACTCGTGTTGGTGGCCAGACGGCCCACTGTGTCAGTCAACCCAAGTAGATTACGTCTGTGCTGAGCGAACTCTACTACTCCTCGTGCGCTCCAGTCACCGACGAAAAACTATTTTAGCGATACGCTTGATCTATAGGCATTGACATCGGTCGCGGCGCATCGAATTCAGCAATTGCCGGCTGGCTGTGCGCAGTGCACTACGCTCATCTTCATGCATGACGCTTCTGGCCGGGTTCTAGAAGGCGAACTCCGTACTGCATTGGCTGTCTTCTGCCTGGAGGCCATCGCATGAATATACACTTTCATGTGGCGTTCTTAAGTGCGAGACGGCTGTAGCCAGCGCAAGCCACCCACACTCTATTTTCCGCATCGGAGTTGACCTACGCTGTAACACGTTACTGAGAAGTTAGTCGTCACGCGGTTATTATGGTGGTTACCGGCGAGTGGTATCGGAACATCGCCGTGCTTATCTTGCTGAAAGATATCACTATCAGTTTGTCGAGCAACCATGATAACGGATCCAGATTGACTGAGACTCAGTCACATCTCACAGGTCACAGTTTCTGAGTGTTGCACAGGCCACAATGTTACACAAACTCTGTCTGGCGCCACAGGATGTCTCGGACCCTGTACGACAAGTCTAACCAGCAGTTACTGTACCTTTGTTTGCGCTCGCCGCTCTCCGCCGAAAAATCTGTGCCTGTCCTGTCCCTATTCCCGGTCTCCTTCATGGCTCTGGACAATTGCTGCACTCGCTTTTGACCTATAAATTACCTGTGCCTGTCCATTTCGTGTCGTATACTCCCTCCATCCCGATCCACACCGCCTCTCAATCAATTGAGTCCTCGTCTAAGCACTCAGTAATGGCAGCTACCACTACCTACGATGAGCAGGATCAGCCTCAGATCAACCTTGGCCATCCCAGCGACCGTTCCCGGCCGTCCTTTCTCAACAGAGTCAAGTCGACCCTTCTCACCAAAGATGGCTGGCTCGGTGACTACGATTATGTCTACCTCTTTGCTCCCAGGATCCCGTTCCTCAGCCGTGCCCGCAAACCCGGCCCCTTCTTTGGCCTCAACGACAAAATGCCAATTATTCTCGCCCTCATCCTTGGCTTTCAGCACTCGCTGGCCATGTTAGCTGGTGTCGTGGCCCCGCCGCTCATCTTGTCTGGTTCGGCTGGAGCGAACTTTACGACCGACGGCCAGCAGTACCTAGTCTCTGCCGCGCTCATTTGCTGCGGCATTCTGTCCGCCATTCAGATCACTCGATTCCACATCTACAGGACGCCATACTTCCTCGGCACCGGTCTGGTCTCAGTCGTCGGTACATCATTCGCGACTATTCCCGTCGCTACGGGTGCCTTTTCCCAAATGTACAAAAACGGCTATTGTCCTGTCGCCGAGGACGGCAGCAAACTCCCTTGTCCTGACGGATACGGCGCCATCATCGGCACGACCTGCATCTGCGCGCTTTTTGAGATCCTGTTGTCTTTCACGCCGCCCAAGATTCTGCAGAAGGTCTTCCCGCCGATGGTCACCGGTCCTACCGTACTCCTCATCGGTGTCCATCTCGTCGAGACCGGCTTCCAGAATTGGGCTGGCGGTGCTGGCCCATGCATAGCACAGCCCGCCAGCGGTCTCTTCCAGCTTTGCCCGAACATCAACGCCTCACACCCGCTCCAGTGGGGCTCGGCGCAATTCATCGGCCTCGGCTTCTCTGTCTTTGTCACAATTCTCATCTGCGAAAAATGGGGCTCGCCAATCATGCAATCCTGTGCTGTCGTCATTGGCCTCCTTGTCGGATGCATCATTGCCGCCGCGACAGGCTACTTTGACCGCTCGACCATCGACATTGCTCCTGCCGCGACTTTTATCTGGGTTCACACGTTCAAGCTTAGCCTTTACGGTCCGATCGTGCTCCCCATGCTAGCTGTCTATCTTATCCTCATGATGGAGGCTATCGGCGACATCACGGCAACCTGCGACGTCTCGCGACTCGACGTCGAAGGCAAGGTGTACGAGTCCCGCATCCAGGGCGGTGTCCTTGCCGACGGCCTGAACGGTTTGCTGGCCGGCCTCATGACTATGACGCCCATGTCGACGTTTGCGCAAAACAACGGCGTCATCTCGCTCACCAAGTGCGCAAACCGCACCGTCGGCTATTTCTGCTGCTGCTTCCTCATCATCATGGGCATCTTCGCCAAATTCGCCGCCGCCCTCGTCGCCATCCCGTCCTCGGTCCTCGGCGGCATGACAACCTTCCTCTTCTGCTCCGTCGCCGTCTCCGGCATGCGCATCGTCTCGACCGTCCCCTTCACTCGCCGCAACAGATTCATCCTCACGGCATCGCTTGCCGTCGGGTTTGGTGCCGTCCTCGTCCCGAACTGGTTCGACAACTTCTTCACCTACTCTGGCGATAACCACGCGCTCAAGGGTTTCCTCGACGCCATCTCGCTGATAATGGAGACCGGGTTCGCGCTGACCGGTCTCGTGGCCCTGTTCCTCAACCTGTTTATCTCGGAAGAGGCACCCCAATCCGGCGAAGAAGCCGAGGCGGTCGAGATCGAAGCAGTCACCTCGGTCGCGGCGTCTGCCGACGATACCATCACGCAGAGGCAGACTGTTGGCAACGAGGTACTCGGTGAGAAGAAGATCTGATCGGGCATACTATATGGGTAATTGTTTAGGGGTTTGGTTGGTATCGGTTGGGTGCATAACAAAGTTAATTGAGCGACGGGTGGTACTATCACATCTATTATACTTTTGACTAGTAGTTTTTGGCTTATGAATGTTGTTGTATAATATATTGCATATATCCTTGATGAGTAGATATGTTATTTGCTTTCCCCGTCGCTGAGCTTGAAGGAGTACATCAAGCCAGATGTTTCTTTCTACCCCGGTGCACCAGCGTTCAAGTGCAGTAGTCAATCAAAGTCAGTGTTAATACATGCAACGAGTGTCCCGCCTTAACAGGTCTGAGCACCCTCGACAACCAATTGATCATGCCAACACAAATTCCTTTTCCGCGTACTTGACCATCACTAAACGCGAGCAGCGGTGATCCTGTCATTCGTATCGCCTAGCGCATGTATATTAAAAAAACTCGGCTGCATTTCGTTCAGTTATAATACAACCAACGACCATATATAACCCAAAAGAGCCTACTTCCCACTCTCGCCCTCAACAGCCTCGACCTGTTTCGCAAACTGCATGCTCCGGTCAAAGTACAAATTCGGATGCGTGACGGTCTCCATGCCAACACCGACCCCGACCGTGCTCTTGGCGCCGACAGCCTTGTGCGTGGCTTCAAACACCCGCGTGCACGCTACATGATACTGCTTATTCCTGACGTCGTCCCGCACTCCCCGCAGCACGCCCTGGTCGCTGACTCCCAGACCCTGGATTGCCGCGACCAAATTGTCTTCCGAAAATTGCCGGTACGGACACCCGTGGTGCTCATTCGCACCCGGCGCGGCGTCAGTCAATATCTGCGCACAGGATCTTGGCTTATAATTCCGCCGGTTGCCTTCCAGACCGTAGTTATGTCGAATGTTATACCGATACTCCTTGCCGAACTTCTCGTCCGTGCATGTTGAAAAGCTCGTGCGCCAAAACGTCAGCGCTTCTTCGACCGAAAGGCCGATGCCTTTGAGGAACAGGCCGTATTGCTGACGACCAAAGTATCGGAGATGACTGTCACGCCGCAGTGCGGAATGCAGAGTGCGCATGCAGAGCGGGAAATGAGGGACCAGTGAGTCGACTTGCGCCGCGCGGACGACGCCGTGGCCCAATCCGCCGGTCGTGCTGTTGTCTGGAATGTACTCGGGCGCAACGAACCCTTTTGAAAGATGGGCCAGGATCGGCAGGAGCCTGTCGTCCTCGTCGAGCCGCGGCAATGCCCGGGCAGTAACTTCCAGTGCACGTTCAAGCTTCTCGGAAAATTCAGTCAGTATGAGGGACAGCTGCTTCGACGCGGGCACGTAAGCTACGCCGTCTTTTAGAAACACCTTTCGTGATTCAATCAGCTCGGGCACGCGTTCGAACGGGACTTTGAAATACGTCTCGTTGGATGAGGTTGCGTACGTTGATTCGGAAGACGAAAACGTGAGAAAGTCCTTGAGAGAGCGTTTTTCGTCGTCAGAGACCGGTGTCCAGCCAAAGTTGTACCGGGTCAAAAGCGCGTGCTGTTCGGTTATGTCGGCAGAAGTGTATCGAATCCTGAACAGTACGGTCTCGGCCTTAACGAACCGCCTTCGCAGGTCGTCCCTGTGTCTCATTAACACAATGTTCTGCCAGAGAATACTGCAAATACCGTACGTCCGGCAAAACGCAAGTCGGAGAATAAAGTGCGAGTAATGATCCTTTTTGCGCTCATCGTCCAATTGACTGCCCTTGCTAACGCGTCCGGACACGGCGTTGGGAGACAGCGGGAGGTATTTCTCCAATAATGGTTTGACTGTTTGTTCGGTCATTTTCATGTTGCGGTTGCGAAATAGGCATGTCTCAATTTCGCTCAAGACTGAACGCGGGTTAGCCATTGGACATCGATAACCTTAGTATCGAAGAACTTCGAAACAGTACTCACCCCTCAGTCTATCTAAAGCCCACTCTTCGAACTGGTCTAGCGTGATCTCAGCCAATGGCGGAATGAGATACATGTTCAGCCGATCCGGATAGTCTTGCTCCCGGACGACCTCTTTTCCGAAGTTCGTCCGCTCTAGAGCGCGCTTTTTTTGTGCGCGGAACATCTCTAAAGACACGGCAGCAGGTAGTAGTCAAGTAATGTGTGAGTAAGGAAATGACGCCTGAGATGGTGTTGTGCGCCAAAGTGACGACAATACAAGTCTGTGAGAACAGGACCG
Source organism: Lipomyces orientalis (assembly GCA_030568275.1). Lineage (NCBI taxonomy): Eukaryota > Fungi > Ascomycota > Lipomycetes > Lipomycetales > Lipomycetaceae > Lipomyces > Lipomyces orientalis. The sequence goes on from JAJLTP010000028.1 coordinate 128,700, forward strand.
CGTCCGTCAATATGGCGTTTGGCTAGAGAAACCCGTACCCACGCGCATCGGACGCGACGTGCAGTTCTCGAGGCAAAGAAAAGTCCCACCCGACGACAAAATCCGGCACTCTACGGACGTCGGTGACTACAGTTCCCTCTCCGCCAAGTTACAATTGAGCGACTAAACAACCGAGTCGGCGAGGAATGCCTGTGGAGATTGCTGCATCCGTCGCGAGCAGCGAGACGGTGCCGTCTCCGGCAGCTTTATCTACCTCGACACCACCGATCCCACCAGTACAAGCACCGACACCCACACCGCAAAATGGAAACCTCATAAGTAATTTCCTCACCTCGAATCCATACTTCGCAGCCGTATGTCTAGTTGACCGCCACCGTATCGTATGAAACTAACAAAACAACAAGGGCTTCGGTCTGATGGGCATAGGCGTTGGTCTTGCCGCTGCCCGTCAAGTCCTCGTGCGCGGATCCAACCTCCTTTACAGACAACTCCTCGTTGACCTCGAGATCCCGTCAAAAGACAAATCGTACACCTGGTTCCTAGACTGGATGGCCCGCGAGTCTGTCGCCTTGTCGTCCGTGCCAGAATCGGCAAAGGGAATCAAGGGCCGATTCCTTGCGCTGCGAAATCTATATGCCTCGTCGCACCATTTGAGCGTGCAAACGACGTACAAGCAACACGACAACGGCAGCGTGTCGGCGAACTTCAGCTTAGTCCCTGGCCCGGGCAAACATATCCTACGCTATCGCGGGGCGTACATCCAAGTCAACCGCGAACGGTCGGCCAGGCTTATGGACTTGACGTCCGGCACGCCGTTCGAGACTATCACCCTCACGACGCTCTACCGTGATCGCGACGTGTTCCGGACACTCTTGCAGGAAGCGAACGCAATGGCGATGAAGAAGCAGGAGGGCAAGACGGTTATGTACGTTTCGTGGGGACCAGAATGGCGGCCGTTCGGCCAGCCGCGACGAAAGCGCTCGCTGCAGAGCGTGATTCTGGACCAAGGCGTCAGCGAACGGATATGTGAGGACGTCAAGGATTTTTTGCATTCTGGCAAGTGGTACGCGGATCGCGGGATTCCGTACCGACGGGGGTATTTACTGTATGGCCCGCCGGGCAGCGGCAAATCAAGTTTTATACAGGCATTGGCGGGCGACTTGGACTACAACATTTGCATACTGAACTTGTCGGAGCAGAATTTGACAGACGACAGGTTGAATCATTTGATGAACCACATTCCGGAGCGCAGTATTTTGTTACTGGAAGACATAGACGCGGCGTTTAACAAGCGTGAACAAGCTGACGAGTCCGGGTACAAGTTATCGGGCGTGACGTTTTCGGGGTTGTTGAACGCGCTCGACGGTGTGGCGTCGTCGGAGGAGAGAATTATTTTCATGACGACGAATCATCCGGAAAAACTGGATCCGGCTTTGATTCGGCCTGGCCGGGTCGATGTGCGAGAGCTGATTGATAACGCATCCGAGTACCAGATTCGAAAGATGTTTTTGCGGTTCTATGAGGGCGCGGATGGTGTGTGCGAAAAGTTTGTCAAGAAGGTAGTCGAGCTGGGTGTGCCGGTTAGCACGGCGCAGCTGCAGGGATTGTTTGTGTACAATAAGAAGGCCCCGGAGAAAGCGTTGGAAATGGTGCCATATTTGAAAAGTCCATAGTTATGAATGTATATATTATTTTGTACATAGATGGTCGCAGGTATTTGAAGTATGAGCTATTGTAGATACACATATAGAGAACTATTTCCGTGAACTCGCCAAGGATACTATAGAATTTTGGCAGCAACATGACCTACGTCTAAGAACCAAAGAGGAACACAAGAGACCAGGAAGAGCTCTCGACTCACTAATGCCTGGGGTTGTTCCCATGTCGATGCTATTATTATTACGATGTCACTGACGCCAACACTGACGACAATTACATAGTTCTCAGTACACGTGTTGTAAATAAAACGTTCTAACAATACAACACCAAAAGGTAGTCACTTTCGCTTCTCTCAAATTGCAGATATGATAAAAGATATATGGCACGCAAAGAAAATCATAGTGGATACACGCTGACTAATGTTGCGCCGCGACTTAGACGTACTGTGGGGGCGGTCACGTTAGTCTGAACACTTTGAAATGAAGGAGACTGACGTACCTGACTGAGCCATCTGATACCCTCACCATATCCTTGTCTCATAACAACGGAGCTTCAAAGAGCCACTTAGCATGACAGACTTGTGCAAATGCAAACGTATAACATACCACATATACACTTCGAGGGGTCGAATGTTTTCCAGCGGAACCTTGCCTTTGCCTGTCGTCTGGTACAATCCCAGGGCCAGTCTAAGCTCTTCCTCCGACACAGCACCAGGCGCGTCGATCTTATTGCCCAGGATCAGGAACGGAACTTTGGAGAGTTCTTCGATGGCGAGTAAGGCATCGAGCTCGGCTTTGCTCTCTGCGAATCTGTCAACGTCTGCTGCGTCGACGAGGAATACAATGCCGCTGACTTCGGGGAAGTAGTCTTTCCAGAGACGGCGAGCTGTAGCAGCGTTAGCAGCCGAACAACGCACAGTTCAAGGAAGGTACCCACCCTGCTGATGACCGCCCAAATCGAATGTAGTGAATTTGCAGTTACCGATAGCCAGCTCCTCGGACGCTACATTGTCCAGTTAGCTACTTATCCACAAGCCAACGCTTTAATTGTGAAAGACGCACTAGGATGTAGAGTTGGTTGCAGGGTCGCCAGTCGGTCATTCTATATCGCACCATTAGTATTTCCACTCATCGTGCAATCTCCTGTAAAAGCCGTAGCGTACCTTCAACATATGCAGTAGAGTGGTTTTTCCCGCATTATCGAGACCCAGGAACAGGAGCTTGGCGTGCTTGTTAAGTAACCCAAGCGACGACAAGATGTCGTAAACTGCACCAATCAAACATCAGTGATCTGGCCAATTTAAATCATATTTGCCGTATTGGCTCTGCCATCCACGTGTAATCCAGATGGCACATGTCAAGCAAACACAAAGAGCTGATCCGCCGTGTCCGGGAGCATCGCGTGATAGCACCGACCCCGGATCATTAAGGGCAATACTTACACCAATTAATAATAAACATCGCGGAACCTGATCTCGGTACTGTCTCGCTATTTGATCAAACAATCGTCAGTAATTGCTCTGTCTGTTGCCGTTCCTCAAAATCCCACAGATCTACACCCCCACGATCTTCAAACCACAATCATTGTCTGCCTCCTACTTATTCCAAAAGCCGACAACAAATTTAGATCATACCTATGCGCTCTTCACGAGTTACAAATAAACAAAAAATGAATTCACGCCTTCCGTGCGGAAACACGCCAGAGCAGGATGTAAGATCTTGTGGATACGTAGCTGATTATTCCACTAACTCCAACCCTGTCCCCGGCTGAACTTTGTCGCCTGGCACTGACAGCGGCGACTTTTGGAGTAACTGAACGCGGAGGAATTTCCCAGAAAATACTAGCATTTGTGGAGTATCTGTGGCACTGTTTGGGATTATATGGTGAGTACGTGTGCAATCAAGGACCGTTATGTTGTATCAAGAGCACGTGATTTTATGTACAGCATGAAGGGCATTGCTTATATTTGCAGTAGATATAGATAGTATGAGTCCACCGTGGTTGACTGAGACTGCTGGTCAATGTATGATGAATCTGGTACATAATGGTCTCTGGTGTAATTACTCGAATGGCGACACAGAGTTCGAGTAGATGTCGGCTTAGCTGTGAGATAATTCATCGGAATTGCCTATAGGAACCCAGTTGAGGATTAAGAGATTAATGATTCCTGTCGTGCTGTACATTGAACCAATGTCACCAAGGTTGGGGGGCGAGTACAAATACATTTTAACCGGGGAAGCTAGATAACAAGCACTTTGATTCAGGTAATACCTAACAGACTGGGATGCCTTCACAGATGATTTAATTGTGCTATGGGACAATGGGCCGACCTCCCGGCAGTCAATGTTTCCCAGGGGACATTCAACCCATACCACGTCTGCCCGGAACAACCGGGTATTGCGACGATTTTGTAATCGCGCTCTACACAGCTTCTCCAGGACGGAATAAGAACATTCAATCAGGTAGAGCTATCGCAAATATTCCTCGGGCATTTGACAGATCATCCGATATACAGTTCCCATTAGGGCATAATGCTAAGCTCTGGTCGGATAGAGGTCGTATTCCGTGACTTGTCCCGATGTGATATGGGGTAAGGCATATATTGACACCACTGACAGGAACAACCACAGGGTCAGACGTAAGCTTAGACTTCGGATACCGGTAGAAGTTTGTAGGTAATTGTAGAAGCATGAATAGGACATGGTGCGACCGAGCCGAGCCCGAATACGAATACGAATGCACTGCAGCACCAATCGGTATTGCCGACCGCACACACTACAGGCAAGATCGGGTTAGGGTGGGCCTTTCGACGAGCGTAAGTTTGCGCGGCGTGGCGTGATGAGCGGTGCCCGTGACTGCTTTTTCTCTGCCCCAACCCCAGCCCGCCGCCGGACCGCAGGCAAGGGTTAGGGTAGTTGCATAGCCGTGACCCATAGCCGTGATCGGGTCGTGATCGGCGTGACTTTGCGTTTCGCCTGTCTGCGCCTTTTTAATTTTTTTGCTTTTGTTCGTGTCTCGTCGTCATAAGACGAACAAGCACGACGACGCCCGCCGCTCCCAACATCTTCCTAAGCAACAAAGTAACAACAGTCGCCTCCCACCACTCCCGAAAACACTTTTCACCTCTCCCTATTCGCCAACCGTATCTATCACTTTTGGCTTGTACATCCACCTGAGCAGTCTGCGATTTACGGTCCTTTGTCTCTCGCTTTGTATGTTCTTTCCGTCTGCTCCGCACTCACACAAAATGGCGATGACTAACCAAGGTTTCAGTAGTTGCGTCTCGCACACGCTGATCTTCATCTCAAGATCTATTGCGTCTCTTCTACATATTATCTCTCATTCTAGCCACAATGTCGCCAATCTCGCGCTTATAGTACACGGCGATCGAAAGCTTCGGTAATTAGCTGGTCACTACCGCATTTGATACTCATTTGTCCGCGTCCATTCGCTACAACAACTCTTCATTCCACTGTTGGGTTTCTGTTTCCACATACAGTTATCAAGACATAAGCAGCAATGTGTTCACGAGTGTCCACTCTCCAAACGATCAAGAACCTGTTCACAGAGGCCACCCGTGCGCCCGTCTTTGACGACGAACCCTCGGACGACGCGGACGAGCCTCCGGAACTAGCTGGTCTAGGGAAACTCAGTATACGGTCCGAAACCGAAGATCAGCCGAATTCGTTCAAGCGCCAGCTCTGCCTCTCGCCTCCGCGCAACCAATCCTCGCTACTCTCGAAGATGCTAACGTCGCCCGTGTCTGCAAGCTCGGATGGAGGGAGCTCTACGGGAGGCGACGCATTGTCGGATAGTGAGTATACGTCGCGCAACACGACGCCCACGCCACCGCCGCTTTCATTGACTCTCGGCCCATCCGCTTACCCACAGACAAAGGGTATCATTCGTTTCGCCAATCCGGCCACAAATAACAGTAATTCTTTCGCTGGAGCGGATGCAGAAAAGAATGTCGGCGTATGCAACGTCTTGAAACGCAGCATCAAGTTCGCGTGCACCGGCGGCAAGGAAAACTCTCGGGAGCCGGCTACAGCTCCTGCGACTGCGCCTGACGCGGCAGGAGAGAAGAAGTCGACTTGCGCGAGCGACAATGACGAGCACGTCCATCATCCCCAGCCGCAGCGAATTTTGCGCGTTGACGACGTCTTGCTTAAAGAGCGCCATATTTCGCGATTGAACGCCGAGGTCGAGGCTGAAGATAATGATGACAAAGACGATGATGATATTGGCCCTGATCAACCGTTTACTAACTCCCGCTCACAAGTTGAGAACGACGGAGCTGAGGATGACGACAATGACGATACTCGTGACGACGACGACGACGATGACGATGACGACGACGATGATGGTGATGATGATGATGATGATGATGATGTATCTGGCGACGAAGACCAGGATGACTTGTCTCCTGAGACTAGTTCCAGTCCTGTTCTCACTCCAGTGCGCGTTCGCGGCGCAATGCTCGCTCGGCTGCAGCGCACGCCATTCATCGAGTACGAAAGTGATGAAGAGGAGTTCCACGGTAATATTGAGGACGGCTACGCTTCTGACGATGATGACGACGGAATTTCGGAAATCAATGGTCCTGCGGCGAACATGCCACAGGTCGCCATGCTTGACCATCTTTCGCGCTTGAGACCGATGTACAACATCCAGCGCACTGCCACGCCCCCCGTGAACATGATTCCAGATTCTTCCGATTTCGTGTGTGGCACATTCGATGAGGACAGGCCGATCGAGATTGCTTATTATTCGGCGCTCGAGGAACACGCACGATACAACCACAAGCCATGTCCTCAAGACATCGACCCGTCGTTCCCTGAAGACATCGACGAAGATTCCGACGACGCAAAGTCCGATACCGAATCAGAAGGCAGCCGACGGCTTTGCCGCTCGCCGCCTCCCGTGCATAACACTACTCGACACGGACATAACATTCCTGTTCCTGTCCAGATGAATAAGCAGCGAGACCATACCGGCAAGGCCACGAGTTTCCAGCACAACAGATCGCTGTTCCGGCATCACTTTCACAACAACAATAACAACAAGAACAACAACAACAACAAATCGGCAAACAGACAGCGCGGCGCGATTGATATCGTCAAGGGGCTTGAGCGGAAGAACAATCGCCGACGCGAGCGCAGGCATCAGCATCAGCACCCGCATCACGACATCATGCCCGGCGAGGGCGTCGAGAAGATGCGTCAGCTGGGATTAGTCGCCGTCAAGAAGGGCGATAACCCGTATGCCGAATGGATGCTGTCCGTCTAAGCGTGGCTCGACCAACAACGACAGAGTAGATACAGATAAACCGACAGGTTTTCCTAACGAATTTATTTTATTTACGACCGGGGGGTTTTCATACATTTGGTTCTGCAAAAGTTTTTTTTCTCCATATCGGCGCACGTTCTTTCAGTGTTTGCTCAGGTTGCTTTTCAACTTGTTCTTCAACATATCTTAATTTTTATAATTTGCTAATTTACAATTTATTGTATGTATTTCGTTGAGTGAGATTGGTCTTGGCAGTAGAGGTGATGATTTCTCTCTGGGGTGTTACTTTGTTCTTTGTAGGTTTTCTTTCTTGCTGAGGCCGGCCTTTGTATATAGGTTTGACTTTCCCTGTACCATATTGAAATGTCGCTTGACGAGTGTTTCATAGTTCGTATTCGATTACTATATGTCCCAATCAAATGGCATAGATATTTTTAACGGACGACTAAATACACAAACAACAACAAAGAAAAAATGCTTTCATCTACACCCAGTTAAACAAAACACATAAAAACACAATTTTCTACTGTCTCAACAGCGTTTCCTTGAACTCGTCATAATCCGCCACCATGCGCCTCAACCGCTTCTTGAGCAGCGTGCGTTCCTCAAACTGGGCCCTGGCCGCCTCGAGCTGGGCTGTCCGCCGCTCGGCGTGCAGCAGCCGGTCGGTCTCCTTCTGTTTCTCGTAGTCGGTCTCGAGCAGCGGGATCTCGACTTTTCTGTAGGCGCGCTCGAGGTGGTCGATGCGCTTGGCCGTGACCCTTAGCCGCTCGGACATGTCCTTGTTCTTCTTCTCGGTCTGCTCGATCTGGACCTCGCGCAGCTTGTGCGTGTCCATGCTCTCGATGCTGTCGAGGTCGAGCTTGATGCCCTTGGACATGATCTCGTCCGCCAGCTTGCGCTTCTCCTGCTCCTGGATCGCCTCCTGCTCGCGCCGGATGCGGTCGAGTTCGCGCTTGCGCATCTCGTCCGCCAGCCGCTTCTGCTCGGCAAGCTGCTCCTGCTGCTGGCGCAGTGCGCGCTTCTTGCTCTCGTCCTCCTCACGCTTCTGCAAAATCGTCTCGGCCTCCTTTGCGCGGTCCTCGATAATGTTCTTGCGCAGCAGCGCGGCCTTGTGCTCTTCCTCGACGCCGACAACCGCGCGCGCCAGCGCGGCGTCCTTGGCGGCCCCGCGCGCGGCAACGTACTCGCCGTCGACGAGGTTGATCGTGGCGAACAGGGTCTTGCCGAGCCGCGACAGCTCCGTCCGGACGATCTCGGATGGCGTCGGCTGCAGCTGGACGATGCCGTCGGTCGCGCCCTTCGCGGTCGCGTACACGTCGCTCTCGAACGTGATCGAGTTTGCGGCGTGGTCGATCCGGATCGCGAGGTCGCCCTTCTTGCAGCCGTTCATGATGAACTTCTCGATCGTCGTCGAGCTGACTTCGAACGGCGCCGGGAACGTGACGAGCTTGATCACGAAATCGAGCTTGACGGCATCATACACCTGCGAAAGCTGCTGGAACAGCCGGGTGAGAATGACCTGGTGCAGGGGCTCGACGTACCGTTTCAGGCCGTCGTCCTTGAAAATCTCGGTCATGATCGGAGAAATCTTACGGCAGATACTGAGCGGGTGGAAGTCGACTTCAAGGATAGTGTACAGGTCCCTGATCTCGGGCGACACGCGGCCGAGAATGCCCTTTGCCAGAGCGTCTTTCAAAAGGCTGGCGCGAGTCGGAGCCTTGGGCAGGCCGAGAAGGCCGGACAGGCGTGCGTTCTTATGCTTGGACTCGTCGACGTCGAATATAACGGACCGGAACCGGGACGTGTTGATAACTGGGATCGCGAGCGCGGACAGCAGGACGATCGACGCACTCTTGGTCGCGTCCGCTTCACTGATGTTCTTGGCCTGCAGACGCAGATTGTAGTATCTGCTCGCGGCCGCAGCATGGAACAGGTAATTGTCGCTCACGACGAAAATCTTGGTCAGCTTTTCGTAGTAGTTGGCCATCATGGCGGGCTTGGCTGGGCGCTTGGAGATCGTGAGAAGAGTGTGGATGTCCTCGACTGAGCGGAAGGCTTCCTGCCAGAGCTCGAGCTCGTCCGCGGCATTGAGCTGGGCAAAGCGCGTGTCCAAGTGTCTCTGGAGCGTGTCGGGGTCGTTCAAGTTGATCGCGTGGACCTGGGAAGTGTTCTTTGCCGCGCTCTGCAGGTGGTTGCGCAACAACTCGCACAGTCGACGGAATTCGGTCTTGCGGCTATACTTTAAGCAGAACTGGAACGCCTGGATCGCGATCGCCTGGTACATAACCTCGAGCCGAGCGTTGTTGCGCAGGATCTCAAGAACAGTGCGGTAAGCCTCCCACAAGAATTTGAGCCATGGCGTGACGACGGCTCGGTCGGTGCGGTCCTTGCTCTGTTCAGTCGACACGGTCGAGAGCATGATCGATTCCGGGGTCTCACTGGCCTCGAGATCGTCGATCGAGTCGAGCGTGATTCGGTCTGCCTGAGCCTGGGCTTCGGTGACCTTGTCCTTGGCCAGGTCAATGAACTTCTTGAGCACGACCTCGATACTGCCGACCGATGTGTTCTGAGCGACGTTCTTGTACGTGTACAGTCCCTCCTTGGCAAGCTTTCCCTTGCGCAACTGGACACAGAGCTCGACAAACCGCAGCATGATTGGCTCAAGAGAAGTTATGGGCGTATTCCTCGTCCGCTTCGACGTAATAATCTCGTGCAGCAGGTTAAGCGCATCGCCAGACTGCTCGACGGCCAACAGCTCCTCGGCACGCTATACATTACCCGAAGTCAGCATTCTCGATCCTCACGCGATCTATAGACAGGCATCATCAAGCAGAGGAGCAATACCTTTAGCACGTTCTCCGGACGGACGTGGGGCGCCATGATGAGTGGTTAATGCACACGGTAGACGAATCAATGGATGCAAAAACTGTTCAGGCTGCCAAATAGGATGGTATTGGACTTTAGAGTGGAAGTCGTCGGCTTGGTGATGACGGATTTCACGCTCGCGAATGGAATCTGCCATGCAATTTTTTCTGCTGTGTGGTCTCCCTGGCAAAATTTTGGGAGCATAAGTGCGGCGTGCCGTACTCCATATGCTCAAGGTTCGGTGCGGGGATATGTGGCATATCTACATAGTTGTTCTGCGCGTACGCTTGCAAACGGCAAATGCGCCGCAATGACTTCACGATGACGAGGACCCCCTGATTGAACGTGATATCGCTAGTCAGGGCCACAGCCAGTAAGTGGGCGACTACATAGGACTACTTAACTAATTGTATAAGATTTGATTAACTATCAAAGGCAGCTCCGTAGATAGTAAGTCGTAGACTGCAGACTGCGTGGTGCGCTTTAGTTGCGTTTATGCAATTCCTGGCTCCGCTAACTGCAGATACAAAATAGCCTATATCGTGCTGCTCTCTCGATTGCTTCTGCCAAGAGCATTTCTGCCCTGTTCGTTCGGCTCTGTACAGCTACCGGGGCGTCAGTGACGACGTTGCGGCTGTTCATCATAACCATCATAAAGGCGAGAGACTCAGGAGCGCATCGAACTCATCTCGCCAGTCGCGACACGAGGTACCCCGCCGACAGGTTCCCCCTGAACCACAACTGCTTCATTACCTGCCCCGTCCCCTCGTAAGGGCTTTCTCTTCCTCCTATTTTGCACAGATTAAATCTCGATCTCGATCTCGACCAAAGCAGTACGGATTTTTTTTTTTTTGGTGCCGATCGCCAGAACGCTTGTTATCGCTCGCCAGTAATCTGCGCAACTTGTAGCCTGTCCACGAACACATTCCCCGCCTCGCCAACGGCGATTAGCTTCTCGCCTCCGAACTAGGATTACCAACATTACTGTCATCCTTACACTTTCTCAACAACAGACCTCACATGGCTAGCATCGTGCCAGGAAGCGTGGGCGGCGTACGCGACAAAGCAAAGGTCTCGTCCCCCGAACTCAGGCTCAAGCGCGTCAGAGACCTGTGTGCCCGTCTGGAGACCGACCTCGCCCGGCCGCGAATACGGACCTCCGAGGCTTGCCAATCGTGAGTATTTCCGAATTATCGTGGCGTCCGATTCTGCTAACGTTGGTTGAACGGTAAGAATCATACAGTATACGAAGAACACGAAGGATTTCATGGTACCGAGCGTGTGGGGGACGATCGACAAACGAGAAGACCCGTATAACCCGCCATCCGAAGGTGGCTGCTGCAGCGTCATGTAAGATAACTGACGGCATTTGTCATACTATCGTACATTTTGATGTACCCGAGCCGGGTCGGTCTACTGTGTTGTCGACATAAGCAACCGGTTTCCGTCTCGATGCTATTCCAATTCTGTATAACTACACGATTCCATGTTTGGTATGGCGCATTGGTTATTTTGTATAATATTCTAAATCTCCAGTGTCTTGACATGCGTTATTGTGGATAATTGGAGAGATCATGGGCAATATACACAACTGCCTGGCACGTCACACTGTCAACATTGTTTTCTAATTCTTTGCCCACGCTCTACTGCAACGACCCCGAATTAGACATGGCCGCACTCATTCTAATGGGGCTCTTCCTTGTCACTTTGTCAGCCAATAGATAGTCGAGTACCGCGGTCAGCCCCAAATCGGTGTCCCCCCACAACCGACTCCGCCGTGGTCCTGGCGCGTCCGACGAGACTCTTTCAAACAAGCATATTGCGCCCACTAGTGGCTAACACGCCGACCCGCCAAAGCGCTCCAATGCGTTCTCCAGCAAATTGAATCTGCGTAACGCAAATTATTTATTTACGCAACGTCTACTCAAAAATAGACAACGGACGGAGAAACCTATCCAACCCCAGACTAAATAGCTCGTTATTAACACCAACACCGTTTGTATGGTCAACCGGACTTAATGGACTATATATCGTCAGACGGGTCTGTAGATCGACCGAATCAATGTTCGGTAGCTTACTTCTTTATGATATACTCGACGTACAGCCCGGCGTGGATCTGCTCTAGTATTGGCCGGATGCCGTCGACCTTCAAGTCCGTGATCATGACGAAACGAAGATTTGTTTGTGTCTCGTAGAAATGCAGTTTATATTTCGATGTCCGGAACACGAAAAATGATTCTTTCCTGTACGCCGGCGCGATCCGAATTAGCCTTGCGCACCAAGCCAGAACACGCAAGGAGAAAAATGGGCAAACTCACTCGCCGGCTAACTTTGTCACGATGTTCCGCAATGAAAACACAACGCCAAAAACCAACTTCGCGTCATCGTCGACGCTCAACGGACCTTTCCCCGTCGGTGGACCGCCAGATGGTTGCTTCTTTTCGTCGATGGCGTCGGAGCCAAGGTCGGGTCTGGGACGCAGCTGCCGGTAAGGGCGTTTGTAGTCTTTGTGGTAGATGCATTCGCCTGTGGACAGTGAGTGAGAAAATGCAAGACGGTTCTTTCCAGAAATGCACTTACAGTGTCGGTCGAAAATCCAGAAGCTGTAAATTGTCATTGTGGCTATATTATTTTCTAATTCTGTGGGCCGTTCGTTATCCAGAAACGAGGCCAACAGTCATCATCACGAACACTTTTGCGACAGTGACGAGCTAGTCATCAGGTAGGTTAGGCATAAGCGGCGAACCGCAAGCGAGTTTTGCCCCGCCTGCTCAGTTCTGTCTAAATGCTCGATAGCACTCCTTCTTATGGCATATATGCACTTCCTGTACTAAACTACTATGCAGGGTGCGACGGCTCCCATGCGCCTAAACCCCCTCGACCACGCCTGGCTGCACACACGTGGTAGGATTAAAGGCGCAGATCTCTGGCAGCTGCGAGGGACGATCAGAAGAATGAGAGATTGTGCTCAGCAGCGATGGAAGGTGAAAGCTCACTGGAGGGATATTGATGTATTGCGAATTAATTGTGTAGTGGTGCTGTCGTGGCGGAGGCTGTCCTTGGGGTGCATATTGCGGAGTCGCTAAATGCCGGGATGCTAACCATTGCGTTCAGACGACATCACGGAGTATTGCTCTGGCATCATGTATTCTAACCGAAGTACCCGCATGTATCCTCACATTTAGATATAATATATTAACTACCCCTTACAAGTAAGTACCTGCAGTAAACCATGAAAGTGGAATGACATCTGAAAGCGCTGGCTGGTCTGTCCAGACGTCCCGGCCGAGGCGAGCCGCACATAATAACACGCGCGTGTGTTACCTGTCAGGGTAAGTAAACCCAAACCTGTTACGAACGTGTGGATCAGGGCCCACAGGTCTCCCGACACACTAATTTTCTTCGCCACGACGACAGAACAGATGCCTACGAGCTCTTTGCTACAGGTTATGTGCCGGAGATAATAAGTTTTGTTTGCGGCATATATGAGCGGAGAGCACGAAACTGCAGCTATGAGCATATCTCGCAAAAACGTGCCGCCACCGATCATAATCACACCGAGCCCATCCTCAGCCGACTCGGGAGTCGCGCTTTCATCTTCCGACCTCAACACTAGCCATGGCAGCAATCGAACGCCGGTCGCGGTCGTGTACGACGTTTCTGAACGTCGGAGCGGGATTAGGACGACGACTTGCAGCCCGACTGGCGCAGATTTTAATGCAAATATCGCCGGTATTGGCAAGGGAGTTGAAAACGATAAAACCGGCCCGCGGCGGTGGGCAGGGGCGTTTGTTGCGTCGGTGGGAGATATCGAGCGCGGTCTGCGGAGTCCGAAACGTCATCATAAACGAGTTCTAAGCGGATTCAAGCCGGAGGTTAAGGTCTGTTGCGGTGTTGGAATGGCATTCGGTGGTTGCTGACGGAATATAGGAAACGTTGAATGCGAGCTTGATGCAGGATGGTGACAGGCAGATTATCAACAACCAGTACGTGATCCAGGAAGAAGCCGGTCGGGGGTCTTTCGGTGCCGTCTACCGCGCAATCGACAAGACTACGAATGAAGTCTACGTGAGCGCGCCGCTGCGAGCCGTTTTCTCCCGTCTGCAGTGATACTGACAGTTAGTAGGCAATCAAAGAGGTGTCGAAACATCGACTCCGTCGACAGCGTGGCAACGCTATCATCCGGCAGCGAGGCAGGATGGCGTCCTCTCCTGGCCTGCCGCCGGCCCCGCCGCCGCGATTGAGTCAATTACAGATGCTGCACAAGAGCGACGATCCGCTGAATTTGATTCGCCACGAGATTGCGATTTTGAAAAAGTTGGATCATGTTAATGTTGCGAATTTATACGAGGTGTTGGATAATCCCGGCGGAGACTCGTTGTACATGGTGCTTGAGTGGTGTAGTCGGGGCGTTATTATGAGGTTGGACACTGACGGCCAGGTCGAGCCGTACGATGAAGAGCAGTGCCGGTTATATTTTAGAGACTTGGCACTAGGCATCGAGTACTGTGAGTGCGCATCATGTCCTCGAATTTACCAACGAAAGGCTAACGGGGGAAAAAAAAACCAGTGCACTCGCAAGGGGTGGTCCACAGGGACATCAAACCAGACAACCTCCTGCTGACGTCCGATAACGTCCTCAAGATAGTCGACTTTGGTGTGTCGGAGTTTTTCGAACGCGACAACGACGCCATGTCAAAACAGGTGGGGAGCCCGGCGTTCATGGCTCCCGAGCTGAACGCGGTGCCCCGGGTGGATTATTCGGGGCGGGCGGCCGACATTTGGTCGATGGGCGTGACGCTGTATTGTCTGGCGTTTGGACGGCTGCCGTTTCCGTACGCGAATCCGGTAGCGTTGTCGGAAGCTATTTGCAATCAAGGGTGAGAGCAATATTAGGTCGACGGGGACTCAGATCGTGCTGACGGTAGGTTGCAGGTTATCGATTGCGGAGGGCACGAATCCGTCGTTAGTCGACGTCCTGAATAGACTACTAGAGAAAGACTACAAGAAACGGATTAAAATGCCGGAACTACGAGTACGTTCGCCAGAGCAATTGTTTTTTTGTTTTGGGGGGTGTGTCGTGATGCTGACGGCGACATCAATAGGAACATGGGTGGGTGACGCTGGACGGGCTCGACTCTTTGCTTTCCGAAGACGAAAACACGGCGACCGCAATATCCAAAGTCACGCAGGAAGATCTCGAGCACGCCATTAAAGGTATCCCGGAGGTCGTCACGGTAGTCAGCGCGATTGACAAGTTTTCGCATGTGCTCGAGGCGACGGTGCGGGAGCACCAAGTGGCTGCTCCACCAGATAGTGTTCATGAGGACAGGGTAGAGGCGCAGATGGCGACGTTGGCCGTGGACAGTGGTGGAGATGGCAATGGGGTTGGGAGTCCGTCGGGGCGGTCGAGGAGTTTGGATGTGTACGATAGACGGCCGTGTTCGTATGATTATGAGGACAATCTTGCCGGCGCCCCACTGCAGCGCCGCAGGCTCGTCGAGGACAACACAGACGAGGCCGACAGTGAAGCGGAGCTCCGGAACTGATCGGTTGGGCTGATTTTAAATTTTTTGTGGTTTGCTTTAGCTTGCATTGTTTAGCCAGCATATGGGATTCGGCGTTGTGGGGGCGTTAATAATATAGAATTGATTGATTGGACGCGGGACGGCGGCCGTAAGATTTGCATGGATGTCTTTAAACGACACGCACGCAAAAATGCAGAGTGGTGACGTCATCGTCAGTACGTTAATGTGCAATCTCGAATCGCGAACACAAAGTCGCGAATATGCCGCAACGTAATAAGCGGTCTCGGCACTCTGCCGAGGCGGGCGGGCGGCGACATCAATCCAAGCCTGTTCCTAGTTTCTTTGTTGCGGCCCGGCCGGCCCCCCTGAAGCGGCCAAGGCTAGTTTAGTAGTGTTTCATGAATGGGCCGAGGCCTGCCAACTGTGTCCTTAGTATTGTCGGTTCTGTTAACTCGCGGCCGGGGGCACAGGGTCACAATGCCAAGTTGGCGAACAACAGGGTGCCCACCAACAGGGATGATTGTATTCTGATACGGGGAACTCACTAGTTAGTTATCAATCGAAGCGGGGCAGTGCCATACGTAGCAGCTGTAGCCCAAACGGTGCGCGATATACGGCATCAGCCCCGGCAACGCTCTGTCGAATACTCCTGACTAATCGGGGTGCTGTGTTGCAGTGAACTCAAACATGACTGCTGGCGGCACAGGCTAGGGCGGCATTTTCGCACCAGTTAGGGCACAAGTCAGGTGCTGGGCGGGTGCACGTGACTGCCGTGGCTGTGTCGTGCGCGACCACGCCGCCTTTGCCCGGGGCTAGGGTACGCTCTGTGCTGGCGCGCGCACCCGCGCTCGCCCGCACTCGACGACGACGTGCGCCTCCTTCACAGCGCGCTGGAGATTTTTTTGCTCGCCTGCCTGCCCGCCTTCTGCTGTTTGCTCCTCCTTTCCGTTCCCTGCCTTCATCACCATCTGCAGCTTTCTTTCGACTGCGTCTCCATCCTTGCCTCCTCTAGGGCGTTCTGCCCGACCCAACCCCCTCCCGCGAAGCGCGTTCTCTGTCTCTCGGTCTCTTCCGAATTAGGATCGTCGCTGCCTGGGTGTTGCTGTCTCTACCAGAGCATTAACAGTGCGGGCTTTTGTTCTTTTTCTTTGCCCCCCGGGGAGCTACTGCGTATTCTGGGTCAACTGCAAGTCGGTCTATCACTCATAGCACTCAGTATTGGTCTCCAGATCGTTCATTATGTACTAGCAACCGTCGAAACTGGTGCCTTTTGCATTTTTTTGCATCCATCTTCCCGTCACCGAATCAATCGCTGCCACTTGCAGCTCTCTCGTCTTCCACAACTACAGTTTGCCTGGGTTCTTGATCGATCGCCGTTCAAGTTAGGGTTCCTACGATCAACACAGTTCGATTCTATACAGTTTTTGTCCCCATCCGCCACAGAATTCCCAGCACCAAATGCCCAGACTCACGCCAGACGTGTCGTCGTCGACACCGAGCTCGCGGTCGGCGTCTATTAGTCGCAACAACTCTGTCAGAGACCTCCGCTTCGTCGTCTCGCCCGACGGCAAGACCCACGACCACCATCTCAAGAGCGCCCGCCGACAGGAGAAGTTGTCGGATATGCTGCGCGAAATGGTCGGCGCTAAGAAAAAGGCCGGCGGTGGCGGCGGCGGTGACGAAGACGACGCCAGCTTGAGTCTTGTTTCGTCGTGGCTCAAGTCAAACGAGAGGGACCACGCCACGAGCGGCAAGAAGGACTCGGTCAACGCGCCGATGACGCTGGTGGAGAAGTATGGCAAATGTCACGAGATCATTGGCAAAGGTATGGTGTGTTTGTGCGCGGCGGGGTTTTCTATGCGACTAACTGTCTTGTCCAGGTGCTTTTGGCATTGTGCGAATATCACACAAAATCGATCCCAAGAACGGCAAGGGCGAGAAGCTTTATGCAGTCAAGGAATTCAAACGCAGACCGGCAGAGTCCCAGAAAAAATACACAAAGCGTCTGACGTCGGAGTTTTGCATCTCGTCCTCGCTCCGCCATCCGAACGTCATCCACACGCTCGATCTTATCCAGGACGAGCGCGGCGAGTACTGCGAAGTCATGGAGTTCTGCGCCGGCGGTGATCTGTACACGCTCATTTTGAGTGCGGGAAAGCTGGAGGTGCAAGAGGCCGACTGCTACTTCAAGCAGCTCATGCGCGGGGTCGTGTACATGCACGAGATGGGAGTCGCCCACCGGGACCTGAAGCCAGAAAACCTGCTCCTGACGACGAATGGCTCGCTCAAGATCACCGATTTCGGCAACGGCGAGTGTTTCCGCATGGCGTGGGAGCGCGACGTGCACATGACCAACGGCGTGTGCGGGTCGGCCCCCTACATTGCGCCCGAGGAATACACCGAGGAAGAGTTCGATCCCCGACCGGTCGACATCTGGGCTACCGGCGTGATCTACATGGCCATGAGGACCGGCCGACATTTATGGAAGATCGCAAGGAAGGACGAGGACGAATTTTACCAAAAGTATCTCGAAGGACGAAAAGACGAAGCAGGATACGAGCCTATCGAACAGCTCGAGCGAGCGCGGTGTCGCAACGTCGTGTACTCGATCCTCGACCCGCACCCCGGTCGCCGCATTACTGGCAAGCAAGTCCTCAACAGCGAGTGGGGCCGCGAAATCGTCGTGTGCGAGGCTGGCGAAACCGGACATTAGCTCGTGGTCGGCAATGTGTAATAATGTCACAGTACGCTATTTGTCGGGTGTTCTTATAGACAGACGTGTTGTGTTGGTTTTGTACTGGCGCGGGTACAAAGTATTTGTTTATTACGGCTGATATGTGTAATAATATGTACTCCATATGTGATCTTTATATTGCTGAAATCGATCGAAATAATCGCCGCATCGGCTGGACCGACACGGTCTTCGCAGATGCCAATACCAAGCCCCTCGTAAAGTTGTAAACTGGCATCGTGCCGACGAGCGCGCCGGTGCAAAATCCCAATGACGTTGTGGGCTCGAAGTCGGTTGCGGCGCCGCCGCGTCTGCAAGTCTGCTGGCATTTTCTGTCAATTGTTCGCATCAAACTCGCAATATGAGTTCACAAACACAGACAAATACAAGAATAGTAACATGTATGTGGTGGGGCTTTTTGTGTTTATGTTTTATTTTTAATGATGGATACTGACGAGATTTAGCCCTGCCATTATTCGAACTCGAGTCGTACGCACAGAATTACACAGGTAAGCCGTTCCCCCACCCCGCTATCAACATGTCGTTGCTGACACCGCCGAACCCCACAGGACGCAATGCGGTCGATCGTCTGCTCTTCATCGCCGACAGATGCCCGGCCCTGGCCGTCGACGCGCTCATACTGGCGATCGCGAGCTTGAAGCAGACGGCCGAAGTCAGCCGGTACGAGGACGCGGTCGAACGACTGCACGCGATCGCCCCGCACGACCCGCGCGCGACAGCGGACGCGGGCTGGGTGGAGGCGGTGACGAAGGCGACCCGGTCGACGGGCGACAAGCTCGAGCTCGAGCTCAAGAGCTACAAGAACAACCTGATCAAGGAAAGCATCCGCATGGGCAACTCCGAGCTCGGCGACTTTTACCTGTCGATCGGCGACCTCGCGTCGGCCAGCAAGTTCTATTCCCGCCAGAGGGAATACTGCACGACCCACAAGCACATTGAAGACATGTCGATCGACATGATCCGGGTCGCCGTCTACCAGCAAAACTGGTCGCAAGTCGAGACCGCCATGTCGCGCGTCGACGCGCTGCCGTCCAAGAACCCAGACATCGACCCGTACCTGAAAGCAGTGCGCGGCCTGTGGGCGCTCGCGCAGGGCAATTTCGCCGTCGCCGCGTCGACGTTCCTGACCGTGCCGGTCGAGTCGCTGACCCAGTCCGCCGCCGCCGCCGCCGCTGCTGCTCCTGCTGCTTCTTCCGCTGCAAAGTCGCGCCACAAGCCGACGTACACGATCACCGAGTTTGTCACCGTCAACGACGTGGCCGTGATTATCGGCCTGTGTTCGCTGGCGTCGTACGACCGCAACGCGCTCAAAGACTTGCTCGACAATAACGCCAACTGCAAAGAATTCCTCCAGTCCGAGGCACACATCCGCACGTTGCTGGACTCGTTCGTCCTGTTTGACTATAAATCGATCTTCAGCGGGTTGGAGAAACACAAGGCCGATTACTTGCTCGACATATGGCTGGCTGACCACGTCGAGAAGCTGTTTGATCGGATTCGAGAGAACTGCTATACCCAGTACGTCAGGGGATATCAGCGCGGCTATCTGGACAAAATGGCCGCCCGGTTCGGGGTCAGTCCGAAACAGGTCGAGAAGGATCTGATTGCATTGATCGAGAGTGAGAAGGTTCCCGTGAGACTAGACCTCGAGAACAAGGTAAGGTTTCATCTTGTTGTTGTTGTTGTCGCACTCCTGCCTCCATGTAGATGCGCTGACGACAACATAGTACTTCCTGTTCAAGTCCGCGGATGAGCGCGCCGACGTCTACGACCATGTCATGACGATCGCACACGACTTTGAACGCAACGGCCGGCTGTTACTCGTCAACATTGGCGTCCTCCGCGGCGGCCTCGAGATCAACGCCAAGCCAGAGTCAAGTGGGTTCGAGTTGAAGAAAAAAGCCCTCATGTAGGTTTGTGGAGTGAGCAGCGATTATTGCATAATGGTCATGGTTGTCTTTGCTATGTTACAGTTTGATACTACGCTATATACAAACTATTCATGCGACCGTATCCGCCGCCAACCGTCCACCTCCCCCACGATATCCTCGAGACTCCACTTTGCTGTCGGCATGATATCGTACGTCGAATGCAAACCTTCCGTTTCCCACATTTCTATACCTGCCCATGCAATCATCCTCCCGTTATCGACACATAGTTCCGGCGGCGGGAAGTGGAAGTTCATGGCCCTGTCCGCAAACGCTTCTTTCAATCTATCCCATCTTAGCCGACTTTTGGGCAACATCAAAAAGCTCCTACTCACTTTTTTCGTAAATGCAAGTTCGCGCCGACGCCACCGGCGCACACAAAGTCCTGAATCCCAGCTGCCTCGTCCCGGGGCACGGTCGACAACGTATATCTGATCCGGTCGACCGCATGATCGAATATGGCGTCCTCAATCTGCTTTGCGATCACGAGCACGTCCGATTCGGATAGCGCGTCGATGCCGCCCTTTTGGGCGATCCCCCGGCTGACCATCGACACGAACGACGAGAACGAGAACGCGGCTGCCTGGGGCCGGCCGGGCTTTGGCTGCATCGGCAGCCTGATCTTGATCCCGACGACCTCGTCGTCGTCTCGGCCATCGCCGCGAACAGACTCGTCGTACCTCTGCACGAGCTTCTCGAGCTCGGGCCCGTTCATGTTGCCGTTCAGTCCGAGCTCTCGTGCCGACTTGTCGATCGCGTCGCCCATGGCGATGTCAATCGTGTTCGCGAGGATCCGGTGCTCGAGTAGACTGACCGACAAGACAAGCATCGTGTGCCCGCCACTGACCAGTAACGACAAGAACGGGAATCGCGGCGCCGAGCCGTTGGTGAGCAGGCGCGGGGTCAGCAGGTGGGCAAGCATGTGGTGCACGCCGACGATTGGAATGCCGCCCCAGGCTACCGACAAGCCCTTTGCGAATTCGACCCCGACCGACAAGCTGCCGCGCATGCCCGGACCGCGGGTCACGCAGATCAAGTCCGGCGTAATCTGGGGCGCGGCGTTGTTCGCCGGACACACGGCTTGCGACACGAGCCGAGCCAGGTGTTGCTGGTGATGGTTGATGGCCCGGCTAGGGACTATGCCTCTGAATTCTTTGTTGTCGAGCGACGCGGTTAGCGACGAGATCAGTCTAGGCGGTTCAGCCGGCGAGTATCGGTCGTACAAGCAGACCGACGTGTCGTCGCAAGACGTCTCGATCCCGAGCACGATGTAGTTTCGCCGCCCGACGACATTCGGTCGGAGCCGCAGCGACCGTAGAATGGTCATAACTTATACTGTCCGCATATACGTTCCGCTGCCACTCTTGCTGTGGGTAGTCACAAAATATACTTAGTGGCGTGTGGGAAAAGCACCTGCTGGATTGAATTTTTACAGAGCTCAGAGCTCTCAGGGTCGAGGGCCACAAATTTCCTCGTCGTGAGCCGCACGCGGGTTCGCGCTTCCACGATTATACTCAATTTTCGTTAGCGACACAGACACGTTTAATTTCGACCCCACTTTGACCGCGGCAATGGACAAGTCAACAATCCCGCAAACTACCCGTCTCACGGCGGAAGAAGCAACAAAGCACCTCGACAAGCTGCAAAAACTCGACGAGGTACTTCCGACCTTCCCGACAATGTCCTACACTGCATGTAACTAACCCTCTCGATGTAGGAAATAATCGCACTCCTCACCCACGCATCAAAGTCTCTGCAATCCCTCAACGAACCGAGCACCCAGTCCGTCGACGAGGCAAAGCGGGATTACCAAGCTCACGCCAACAAGCTCTTCGCTGGGTTGGAATCCGTGACCGTCGGGCTGCGCCGAGAAGCAAAGGCGTTGCAGGACGCGGACGTGTTGGGCAGTACAGTGACTACCAAGGCGGAGTGGGTTGGCAGGCAGAAAGAAAGGGAGGGGATCGCTGCCGCCGAGGCTGTCTTGAACAAGTTGAATGCGCAGGGGGCGGATTGAAGTTATTTTACAGCTTTGTTCGACTTTGGTGTTGGAAACTGCGGGATGGGAGGATGAAGGGGCCATTATTCGGCTTTACCACGCGGATGATCTTGCTGATTGTCTCGAATCGCTCTCCCGGTTGAATTTCAAGTTCGAAGTATCGTTTCCGGCGCCAGCACCCCGGCACCTACGACTGTCCCAGCCTTTGAAGCGGTCTGGTCGGGGTTTCGCAGTAACTTTAATCATGCGTCCTCTACATGGCGGATCAGGCGGCTCGAAATAGATCGAGCAGCTTTTGAAATAGATTTTGTTACGTCTCTGCATACTTTCAAAGACATTTCAAGCGACTCTCATGTTTACAACTGTTTACAACTTGTAGAACTATGACTAACGTAATCATCTATAAGTATCTCTTTAATCTTTAACCCAGATCGGCTGTTTTTCTAGTTATCGCACAAATTCTATGTCGCGACACACTTCGATCTTTTGACTGGACAGAGTGAACCTGGCTAGAACCGTGGACCACAAGCCAAGAATGAAGGGTCATCGATTACACCGACTGGAACTGAATTGTTACAATAAGTATCCAATTATACGTATAATACAAAGCAAGACTAGCGTAGAATGACATGTAATAGTTCGTGCTATCTTACATTCACCACTGCCGGCTGACATTCGACGACAGTCGCAACCGAAATAACCTACATTTCTATTCTGCTTAATCCCTTAGATCGGTTTGATCTGCACAAGTCAGTAATCAGCTACAAGAAAACGACTATGACAATCCAGGCATACCTTGAAATGTAACCCAATTAATGAAAACACTAAGGCCTTCAGATCCTGGACCAGATAATAGAATACTCGTAATCCTTCAGGATCATCGCTGGCTTGGACGTCATTCAAAGAACCAATCTTAGATGTCTAGACAAGATAGTTCAGCAACAACACGTCGTTATGTACGTTGTGATTAGAACTCACCTCAAATGAAATATGTTCCTGCCCTAGCCGAATCTCAAGTTCTTGCTTTCCTTCATGATTCTTTTCTGGCCACCGAGAATCATCTTCCCTATTATCAGGCGTTTGTTAGGGGCCGTAATTCTGCCCTTTACCAAAGAACCCAACTCACTTCATTATTTCGCTGTCCAGAACCATTTTTTTCAATTGTTGTATAACAAGCGCACTAACGCACACTACGCCGACTTGTCAATACCTCCTCCCAGCATATAATACTCGATTTCTGCTGAATGCACTTACTCTCTTTCCGAATTAGAGAATCATTTCTGTAATTTGAATTATTCGCATATCTTGCAATAGCACTCCGGCCATCTCCCTGCACTCTGAAATCAAACTCTGTGACCCATTAGCATCTTGCTCCCTCTTTTCCATCTCGCCATCCTGCCAATTCTATCATACCCAAAAATTCGTGTCCAAATTTTCCCGCGTGACCAGAATAATATCGCACGTAGAATGGCTCGGCCCGATCGGCAGCTGTAATACCGTACTCTCCAGCGTGTTCTGGCTGTTGTTGGACCTGCGATTCTGCCATATTTTGTGGAACAAAGAACAAATACAAAACTCGTGCGCGATGTAATCAGAACTGTTGCAAATACGTCGGCGACTCTGTCAGCAGGTACTGGATATTGAACAATATTATATCTGATATTTTTGTAATATCCGGCAAGCTTTACTGCGTCAAGAGCGGATTGGGCGCATGCTCAACTCTACCACACTTGATTCCCACACTTACGCCCAGACCCAAATAAGGGAATCCAAAAAGGAATCCCCTGACTACCCTTAAAATACAAACCCCAACCCAAACTATTTCATGGGCAGTTGCCAGATTTTGACGAACGGTAACGATTCGAATTTTTAATCAGTGAGTCGGCAGTTAATTCGAACTTTTCCAGCCGTGGTAGTAGGTATTAGTGCCAAATATAAGGATCTGATAAGCGCCAGTGAGACAGGTTAAGTATGTACATGCAATGCATGCTGCCCGACGGAGTTGCGCGTTTGAACGAGTTACTGATTCTATTAGTTCATTCGTTCACGATTCGAATATTGAAATTTTCAACATGGCCGACAAGCTTAGTATTATTACTCAGAATTTACAAGAAGTTCTCAATGAGCAGATTATCAAACAGGTCATTGAGGTCGAGCAGCGACCTCTGAAAATTTACTGGGGTACAAATCCGATACTATTGCGTTATTGTTTCTTAATCGGTGATTTTGTACTGACATATGCTAGGTACTGCGCCCACTGGTCGTCCACACTGCGGATACTTCGTCCCTATGACGAAGATCGCACATTTCCTTCAGGCTGGCTGCCATGTCAAGATCCTTCTTGCCGACTTGCATGCCTTCCTCGACAATATGAAGGCGCCGCTCGACCTCGTTGCCTACAGAGTCAAGTATTACGAACGGATAGTCAAGTCAATACTCACCTCTATCGGTGTTCCAATCGACAAGCTCACGTTCGTCGTCGGTTCTACCTACCAGCTCTCAGAAAAGTACACCATGGATATCTTCCGCATGTCGTCCCTCGTGACCCAAAATGACGCCAAGCGCGCTGGTGCCGATGTCGTCAAGCAGGTCGAAAGTCCGCTGCTCTCGGGCCTGATCTACCCACTCATGCAGGCGCTCGACGAACAACACCTGGACGTTGACGCCCAATTCGGCGGTGTCGACCAGCGCAAGATTTTCGTTCTGGCAGAAGAATACCTCCCGCCGCTCGGCTACAAGAAGCGTGCGCATCTTATGAACCCAATGGTACCCGGTCTCACCCAGGGCGGTAAGATGTCCTCATCTGACCCCAACTCCAAGCTCGATCTGCTCGACGACGCCAAGACTATCAAGAAGAAGATCGCGAGCGCCTTCTGTGCTCCCGGTGTCGTCGATGGCAACGGTCTGATTGCATTCGTGGAGTACGTGCTGCTCCCTATCTCCAAATTGAGCGTTACCAACGTCGGCGACGAGAAGGTGATGATCGAGAAGGAGGCGAAGTTCTTTATCGATCGGTCGGAGAAGTGGGGCG
This sequence comes from Lipomyces orientalis, assembly GCA_030568275.1. Lineage (NCBI taxonomy): Eukaryota > Fungi > Ascomycota > Lipomycetes > Lipomycetales > Lipomycetaceae > Lipomyces > Lipomyces orientalis. Next base: position 153,751 of record JAJLTP010000028.1, read on the forward strand.
GTCCAATTGAGTACTCGACCATTGAACAGCTGAAGGAAGATTTCGCGTCTGACAAGGTGAGTATTGCTGTCGTTGTGTCGTTTGGCGGGACGCTAACATTACTGCTAACTAGCTCTCGCCCCAGGATTTAAAACAGGGTGTTACAGATGCACTCAACAAGCTCCTCGATCCTATTCGCGAGGAGTTCAATAACGATCCCTCATTCAAGGAACTAGAAGCCAAGGCGTACCCAGCACCTGTAGTCGCAAAACAAGCAAAGAAGAAAGAGAAGGTTCTGGGCTCGAAGTACTTTGAGGCTATGGAAGCAAAGAAGAAAAGAGTGGCTGAGAAGGCGGCTGCTGACGGTCCTGTTGACGATGTCGCAGCGAAAATTGACCAGACGAAAATTACGGAGTAGCTTATGTTGCACCAAATATATGACTAATAGAACGTTCTAATAGGCTACGTGGATTTTGCTGAATGAACGCGTTCCATGGTTTCAACGTAGAACAATATTATATATAATCACAAGCCTACCGGAGTACAACCAATCCAATCCCATAAAATGCTCTGTATATCAAAACCATCAATCCTATTGTACACAACATAAAAACGTATAACGACAACAATAACAATATCAATGCCAATTTTATGCCATGCTTGTTTCCAAGGATACTGCCGTAACAATGATCACATTCCTTCCCATCCGCCATTATCGACAGTACTTTCAATTCGTCTCGCGATCTGGCTAGCCATTCCATTCTGAAGCCAGATATTACGAATCAAATTCTCATATCGTTTCTGACTCAAATACAGAGGACGTCCGCGCCTATTATATCAAACGTGTTAGCATTGTTCAAGTAATCATAACTCCGTTGGGGGACGCACTTTAAATGGGGATCAACTTCACCATGAACGTCGAGATACGGCGCAACGACAAAGCTTCCTTGACCGTCTTTCAAAAACAAGATCGTGCATTTCTTAATGAGCAAGAAAATGCCTATGTATCCCGCGCATCTATGACAATCATGTCAGACTTTCTACTCCGGCAACTTCAAAATTTTAGGAAACTCACGAATTCATGTGTTGATTACATTCGCCGGTACCCCTCTCATCAACGCAGCAGTAATTCTGGCAGCAAACCAGGTCTCCGCAGAACAAGCACACGCCAGGATCCTCTGGACTCTTACCACACTTTTTGCATTTCATCTTGCCGACCTCTTGAAAGAATGAGTGCAATCGTCTTGGTAGTCTGAGCAAATGCAACACTCCCGGATATTCCAATGTAATATTGCTGGTTTGCAAACTCTTGGGACGACGAACAGTAAATTCTAAGTGTCGACACCAACGTGTGATGACCTCCAACATCACCTTGTTCTGTTCAAATTGCGTATCGCCACAAAAAGCAGAAAACATTTCGTCCATGGATGGTAATTTCAGCAGCGTCAACAAACGGGACATCTCATCGTCAGTTTCAACATCAAGAAGAGCATCACCGTTGTAACCAATAGGGCCAGAAACATAGCTGAGGATTGCACACTTCCGGAGGAATGGCAGCACAAACCTCTTAACCATTGCGTAGATAGTCTTCCCGGGTACAATCCTGAAGACGTCGGCATACGACTCGTGGAAGTGTCCACTTTCCTGAAGAATCATATTCATGAAATCTCGCATCTGAAATAGCAATTCATCGGATACCTCAGCTTCTTCACCCAGAGTTTGTATCTGTGGTATTCCAAGCCAGGCCGGTCCCTTGTATATCTGATCTCCAAGAAGATAGAGGATTTTGACAACTTGAGCAACGTAGCATAACATCATGACATGATGGAGCTCTACGTCCATTGCTATGACCATGCATACAGATGACTCAGCCAAAAACTCAAAAATATCTTCCACTAAAAGTGGCAGCACAATATTGGGGCAGGAGACTGCGTCTTTATCATACATGCACTCCTGCCCAAAAAACAGCTTTCCGATCTGCTGATGATGTACCTTGCTGTATGGAATAGAGACACCCATCAGCTTATCAACGTTGTCCATAACACTGAAAGAACCAAAGGTCAATGCCGTGGCACGTAGGGTTCGAAGTAAAGCCAACGTCCGTTGTGAGACCTGATCCAGAATAGACATGCCTATCTCTGCACCGCTCTCTGTTCGATTTGCACCACGAAGAGCTATTTCCGAGGACGAGATCGTTGAAGCATAGAGTTTGATCAACCGCTGAAATGGCGACAAGTCCTGATTAAGCCTTGTTGTACCCTGCGAGCGCACTAGAGCCGAGAGTACTTTAGCGTTGCTCACATATACATTCTTGATAGCGTCCATCTCTGCACTTAGACTTCGTCGTTCTTCAAACTGCTGGCTCATCGTACCAAATAGCCTCGGCATGTGCATCCAGCTTACGTCTGAACCAAAAGTGAACTTTCGCAGGTAGAATGGCAATAATGTGGATTCGGCAGAACCCCGAATACGTCCCCGAACCAAGTCGTTAAATAGATAGATGCCATCGACAAGATCGCCACTCGTCTTCATTTGAGTAATGATATTCCATACATCATCGACAATCCACTCCGAAAATGGAACAGATGTCGTCAATTCGGCATCCAGTGCCTTCTCCACGCCCTTGAAAATAATGGGCAAGAACGCGTTATTGAGGGACTTGCAAAGTGGACACAAGAATTCCCCTTTCTTCGTGTTCTCAGGTGGGTTTCGCGTGATATGCTGTCGGTGACGGCTTTGGATTGCCTCCTTGTACTCCTCATAGCATGAAAGATGCATAATATGACCGCAACTCACCGTAACTGGTTCCTTATTCACAGACTCATGCGGGAAGCCACTTCCAATCAAATCGTCCTCATCCGATGATCCGGCGTCATCAACAGGAGACGACGAGTTCAACTGGGTCCGTGGGCGATCCAAATCAGGCTCTCCAGATATTGCATCAACCATCCACTCCGATGACTCAAATGGAATCTGTCGGAACAGTGTAGACTCGGTCAGTAAACCAATTGTACCGTAGATCTCGGCCTCAGTGGTTGGCTTCCTGCATAAGATGCATGTTCCAGACGGAAACTTCCAAGTTTCTGTTTCCTCATCGTCGAGCATTTCTTCATCTTCTTCCATATCGTCTTCATCGTCGAATGTTCCCTTATGTTTTTCGGCGAACTTTTGTTGTTGATTCTGAAATTCCGCCATAATCTTCGCTTGCCGTTCCTTCGCCAGACGTTTCTTACGCTCAGCAGGTGTCTCTGCTTCTTCCTCCATGTTCAAATCATTGCTCTCCTCAACTTCCTCCATGGCGCCACTAACATTCTTAATACCGTTCTCATACACTTCAGGCTCCTTCTCCTTGATCAAGTGCAAAATACGATCAACGAGTGGCCTGTTCGCCTCGAACTTTGCATTGTCCCGAATAAAACAGAGCACTTCTAAAATGGTCTGGTACTGTCCATCAGTAGGACCAACTTTCGTCGCCTCGATATAGCATGCGTTGTAACAGAAGGTTGGTAATTTTCTATCCTTGTCCGGCACGCAAACCTTGTCTTCAATGATCGCCACATGGCACAAATGGAGAGTCAGATTGAGCAGAGACTCTGGTAACGAGGTTGTCGGTGAAAGTCTCTGGAACGCGACATTGCAAAGCGTGACGTAAATAAATTGCGCAAACTCTGGTGTGCCAACTATCCAGCCCAATCGAGTAAACGGGCCAGTCGTGATTTGCTCCAAATGTGGCTCGATTACTACCTTCTCTAGAGAATGTCCAGTTGAGCTGCTTATGACCTTTTTCACCGCGGATTCGGCCGCATCCCACTGAGTTGCAGTGTAATGGAAAAAGTACGGGTCCATTTCATTGTAATACTGCTCTTTCAATTCATACGTCCCAAAATCGCTCAATCCTTCGGGCGCCTTATATTTGGTGATCTCTCGCAGAATCGCTTCAAATTTCTCGTCATTTGAAAGATATTCTGGCATCTTTCTCGCCAAGTCAGAAAACGCCATCGGTCCGAAGCACAAAACTTGGATGATCTCGCGCTTAATAAGCGCCTCGTTTGTCCGTTCGTAGTCATTGCCCAATAGACGCTTACGCTCCGAAAGGAGCACAATCATTTCATGAACGAACTCCTCCATGATGTACAGCAATTTACCTTCTTCGAAAGTGGGATGCTCGACAGCGCCACGGAGCCAATGCACGAGACTCCAACGCTCAATGATGGTCAACATCACACGCGACGGATTGCACGTCGCCATCATGACCTGCACACCGAAAATATCCCGTGCATACCCGCTATCTCGCATGGACATATCCCGGTAATGAATTTCATGAGTCCGAAGAGTGTAACCGTTCCGCACCCATAGACCTACCCGAATTTGGGCGACCAACACAAGCGTGCGCAGGGGATAATCAAGCATGAGCATTAGCATATCTTCTGGGCCGTAAATAATAGATCGCCCTGGAGCCGGTGGATCAAGAAGAGAGAACGACAGAAGAGATTTCAGCTGCTCGGCTGACTCTACGCGTCCAAACTCAATCAACCAAGTAAGGAACCCGTGTAATGGATGATGCATACTGAGAACGTAGAACTCAACGGGGAACTGCACAATAGGATATGACGTATTGCTAAAATCTCCACTAGTTAGAGCATGGAAATGAGGCTCGTCCATAACTTCGCAATTCGGAAACCGGTCACGCATGAAACCAAGTGACCACGCTGTCAGCATTCTAGCTACAGCCCTGATGGACTTGCGAGTGGTGGCTAGTGGCCCTTCCCAGCATGCTTTCGCCACCAGCCGCGAAAGTTTCACAATAGGTGCTAGGACCTGGAAAAACGAGACCCATTCTGTGGATTCATATTCGACGTGCTCGTTGATTTGTCGTATGAATGGCGCACAACCTTCGAAGAGAATAAATATGTCGGCGACCTGGCTTATCCGGCTATCGTCACATGAAATACGCTGTTTAACGACATTTCTAGTTATGATATGGTCTATATCGACAAAAACTTGCTGAATACGACGATTCTTGAGTGTTCGTCTGTCTGACGGAATCGGCGCCGTGAGATCAACGGAGCTAGGTGGACCAACCCTGCCCTTAGTCAAGTACGTATACAATATGGCCACAAATGACGAAAAGTGCTTCTTAACAATTTCAGTTGCAATCGTTGGACACGTGAACAATTGGGTGGACAGAAGCATCATGGAACAGTCCGGCTCGCGGTCAGCCAACATGTAATATTCCACTAGTTCTGGATATAGCTCAGCAAAGTGCATGCCCATGGTTGATTTGTAGTCCAGATTTGATATCATCGTCGACATAAGCAGATCCCTGATTGCATACCGTGCAGTCTTCCAAAAACGAAGATCGAACATCATTAGATAATCTAACCGCAGTCGTCTAATATCTGTATCCTTCAGTTTTGCAGAACTGGAGTTTGAGAAAAATGGACTGGACGTCGCACTCTCAGCATCAGCGGATTCCAACCAATACTGGGGAGCGGACATACTTTGTGCCGAGCCAGTACCTTCTGCACCATCAGAGAGCGGGTGGTCGCCAGGACTATGGATTTCTGCGATTCCTTCGACCGTGCCCATTGGTCCAGATGGAATACTCAGATCATCATCAGGATCATCAAAATGACCGGATAGCTGATAGAGCGGTTGCTTCACTCTAGTAGCAGTCGATCCAACCCGCCACGGTTGACACAGTGATTCGCAAATAAGGTCTCTGAGCACAAAGTGGTGTCCAACTAACGGCGACGTCGCAATATCCGTTAACCATTCAAGCATGGTCCCACACATGTCTTCTCGAAATGTATCTCGTGTCGACCGAATGCTGACAGCGAGTTGTATTCGGTCAATGATCTCACGAGCAGCGATCAGATCTTTCACATTGCTAGACGTACTGACAATTTTGCGGCCAATCACGTCGACCTCTTCAGAGATGAATTTGCCGTATTCCTCCCTTCTCTTTGTCGCACGCATAACTATATGAATAACATCGGTAAATGAATGTTTCTCATCATTCCACAACACTAACGCGAATTGTCCGTTGTCTTTATCCCTTTCTCCAGGCTTGCCACCATAAATATTTGGGTCTAAGGCGAATGATTCGAAATCTTTCTGAATCAACTCCTCGTCTTTGCAATCTTGATAACTCTGAGGCGAACAAGAAAATACATCGAGAATGTAATCCAGTGTTCGAGCAACCGTGCCACGAATACTCTCAATTAAATGATCTGGTAGTGGCTTCGGCGGCGCTTGCGTAGTCGAATAGTATTTGCAATTGACATCTCGCAACCAGGCTTCGGGGTCGCCACAATCGCAGACGCCACCACCATCCTTTTGCGAGATTGACACAGTGACCGCATGGCCGATATGGTCAGACGCATTGAAGCAGCGCCAGCACAGGACGCAGGTATCGTCTAAGCCGCATTCCCTTGCCACTTGTTAGCGATCTTAATGCATGCAGACCAATACGACTAATATCTCACGTACTTGCACTTATACGTCGGTTCACCCTTTTGAAACTGATGCATACACGGTCGCCCAGGATGTGACGGATCACTCTCACCAGTTGTCATCTTCCATTCTTCAGTAATAGCAGGTGGCCCATGGGGGAAGAAGAATGACAAATATTTTCCGTTTGCAGATATAGAGTTGAACAGGATCCGTAAAAGCGATCGCTTAGTCTCATCTGTATACGAGAAATCGTGGCGTGCAGGCATTTCGCGCAAGTAGCGACATAATGCCTTGTCGTCGTACATTTTGATGATCGGCGTAGAGTAGAGAATGTTGAGGCGCGGCAATGACGAAGCCGACGATCTAATATTGTTAGCCACAAACTGTTCCGACACTCATAGAGTACATGTAGCGACTCTTATTGGCCGCCTTGTTCTTCATATTCACGAACCTAGAGAATCTGCCGATTGGAATCTGCTGTCGTCACCAAAAGATCCTATCCCGTTTCAGTCGAAGTCAAATCAGCTTCTTGTCTTCTTCTGTCTACAATAGCTATTAGAAATGTACTTCTAATAGTACTAATTGCAGAATGCTAGCGTTGGGTTGGTTACCCTTGCTCTTGCTGCATCGCCTAGTACCTCTGTACGAAAGTATTATTAATACATACCGGGGTAGCAACTGAGCTGCCGCGAAAATCTCAAACTATTCACAACTATGCTCCACAATCTGTACACGTGTGGAAATATAACCTATTATGAATCGCGAAGCGTAAACAGTCCTAATTTACTCAGATAGTACTGCGGTTAAGACTTGCAAGACTGCTCTGTTTGCGATATTGCAAAGCACAATTCTAATGCGCGTGTGCAGCGTGAGGATCTGTCGTCATTGCTTTGCGGGTCGGAAGTAGCGCTCGCCTATACTCAAACTTAGTTTGTAACAGAAGCGAATTTGTCGCTTACAGCCGCCATAGGGTCTTGTGTCTGTCATGTGAGAGCTCCAATTCATCGACGGATCGTGTTACCTTGAACAGAAGAGCATTCGCATTTATTCACGCCATCGAATATTAATCTCATGTCGCAGAGGCACCAAGGGCAATTATTACTTATGAGCGATAGCCTGGAAGTGGCAGTTACGGGAATCACGTTGTTGAGCTGCTGATTACGAGATGCTGGGACTGAGCCGTAGGTGTGGACATTGCACAGTGAAATTTCTATAAGATTCATACATATCGTCTAGGCAATACTTGACTAGCCATGAATTGACGACGGTGACATATACACAACAACTGCAATAGCAGGACAATCTAATCTAATCATACACCACTTCTTACATGGATGACCCAATGACTCGGACATGTTTAGAACCAAAATATGCACATGAATTGCTCAAGATTACATTATAAATGCAACAAATGATGCGCCAATCGAAATGTTCTAAGGAAAAAGTACTATGTTGTAGAATCACCATGTGGCAGTTCATCTGTTCCAACCCCGCAAATTGGCCCTCAGTTCTTCAATATGACTCTAGCACCGTCTTTGCCTAACACACCAGGCTCGCCAGGTCGCGGACTTGACGGTCGGCTTTTCTTTTTCGACAAGAATCCGGTCAGCGACGGTACTTTAAGTACAGAATCGTCATCGTCGTCAACAGCCCGAGGCTGGTGCTGGCGCTGATTGCGATAAACAGCACTCTGCATGTGGTGAATTGCATCGGCCTCGGGCTGCGGACACGTGGATGCATGACGCTGATGGCCTCCGTGATGGTGATGACCATGTACTGACGATGGTAGCGTTTGCGGTAGGTGCTTTGGGTACTTGAATTCGTAGTGCTGAGGTATGGATGACGGTTTCACAGATCTCAGTTCCGGGAATCCGTTCGACGAATACGTATCCGAAGACGCCAGAGAAGGCGAAGACACACTGGACGACGCTGAATCTGACAACTCGGAGGATGACGAAGTCGAGGATGACGTCGGAGACCTCGGCTGTGCCTGTTTGAGCTCTTCGGCCTTCGGAGTGCTAGCTGTAGTTGGAGGTGACGGGCTAGGTGGAGACGCAGGTTTTGAGTTGCTAGCAACAGTCTGGGCGATAGAGAAATCAAATACTTCGAACATGTTCTCAATGATGTTATGCAATTCTGCCTCACGCGACTTCGTGGCATTGATGTCGCCTTTTAAATGTCGCCGCTTTTTGTTTCGTCCACCACGTGCTTCAAGCGGCGTATCTTCCAATAGCAACTCCTCAAGTTCGTACGTTGCGTCGAAGTTGGTTCGATCCTTCGCTGGAACAAAGACGGGAGCGTATTCCTTGGCTTCAAGTCCTTCGCGAGTATATATCTCAAAGAACGGCTCTTCAAAGAACTCCTTTATGCCCGTGGCGCCCAGTCTGGTAGTCGGGGAATTCTTTAGAAAGCCCTTCATTGCCTGCTGCGCATCGTACGATACAGCTGGAGAGGTGTTGTAGTACTTTGGCGACGCTTGTCGTATCTGCGAAATTAGTTCGTCTTGTCCAACAGCCGGAAATGGACGTCGCGCGTATATGCATTCGTACAAGACAACACCTAGCGACCACCAGTCTAGCTCCGTGCCATAGCCTTCGTCAGAATAAACTTCTGGGGCCAGGTACGCCAATGTTCCAGACTTGCCATGGAGCATGTAATTGCCTGCGTCTCCTTCTACGCAGGCTAGGTGGCTTCCCGGTTCATCGTCTCTGGCCTCACATTGATGTCGTCTTCGAGGCATCTGTGTTGCGACGTTGAAGTCTGCAAGAGAAACGTGACCGTCCGCATCGAGTAATATATTCTCCGGCTTAATATCCCGGTGGACTATGTCGCGGGCATGGATATAATGAAGCGCGCAAGCAAGCTCGGCAGCCCAGAAGCGAACAGCAGATTCTGTGAAAGTACGACGACTGAGATGGAAGCGCAGGTCACCTCCGGTCATGAGGTCGACAACGATGTATAAGTATTCACAGTCTTGGAACGAGTAGCGAAGGTTGCAGATGAAGGGATGCCGTAGCTTTTCGAGGATGCGACGTTCCCGGATGATATTTCGGACGCTTTCGGCCTTGACGACTGGATAATGATTAGAATATCCCCTATGACATGACGGTGCGCGGCATATTGATACACATACTCTGATCTTTGGGGATGTACTTTAGTGCGTATTCTGTTTTTGTGGCCTTGTGCTGTACTATCCTCACTTTTCCAAATGCACCTCGCCCTACGATTCCCATCAATCGAAACTGTTGAAGCGATACTGCGAATACCAAGAAATCATGTTAGCAATTCGACGCCCCTGTCGCGCAGAGAGAACCAGAATGGTACTAACACTCATGACCACTCGCGATCTCCTTTGTTGGCGAATTGCCCATGTTATATGCTGATGATGAGTATGCAGAATGCCGGTGCCGCTGCTGATGCTACTTCCGAAATGCAAAATGAGAATGACTACTAGGTGATTTGTCGCGTGCGGAAAGGAATATGTACAAAGCCCCGGCAGTGAGTAGTTCGTACTGACGAGTCCGAACGACTGACGAGACAAACGGCAAACGGAGCGGGCAAGCTACATATAGAGCCTGCGCTGCGACTCCCGCGGTGAGGAACCTGCAGTCACAGGCAAAGGGCAAGCAATCTCGCGTGGCTTCGCACAGGTACAGGCGAGACATGCTAGCACTGCGACTCCTTGCTGATGGACCAAAGTCCAAACCTTAGCGAGGTGCCAGGGATTTGATTAAGGCACGGGGGCGAGTGTCCAGCCGGAAAAGCAAGGCGCTGTGTCAGTTTTAAGCGCTCAAGGGTGCAGACGGAATGCCCCACGGTGTACAATGCAGGCTATTGTACAATTGCAGGGGTGCTGGGTCGCCACTAAGGAACAAGTGCTATTTCTCAGCACCCACTCCCGTTTAACTGGATGATTAGATGAGGTTCTGAAGGCCCGCACTGACTGAGGGGACGACCTCGGTCAATGTTGGGGCTCGCCTTGTACCCCCACGTGCGAGTATGAGATGTGTTTTCGTCATATTTTGCTCTCCAGTAAAGATAAACGACAACCTTGACTGGGATTTGCCGCAGGTGGGTAGAGATACAAGTATCCAGGGTGCCGGAACCTTACGAGCGAGCGACCTCATCGCCGAGAAAGTAGCACCGAGATGAGGCTGCGTGCTAGGCCCGAAGTGGTCTAGCGTTCTCACGTGCGTCGCCACGCGTGCCACGCGCAACGCTCGAGCCACGTCGTCCAAACCTTACCGCAGGACTAGCAGCCGCGCATTGTATCGATGAGGCATTCGGCGATGTTGATGGCCAGTCTATGAGCCCATATATTCGCGCACGCATGATGGATGGTGTCGGGCCACGTACTATTGTGGTTGCCGCTAGTCACTTAGCGCACTACCAGAGCCTGTTGTCATCAAAGCTGGCAATAGCGAATCCTGCTCGTCGCGCATGTTCGAGCGGTTCATCTAAGGTTCCAACTAGGCACTCGATACGTGTTTACGTCGTGGCGCATTTGCGCCTCCTAGACAGTCCCGCCGTCGCTTGTGAGTCTGTAATGTACACGAGCCTGCTGTCTCTTATTGTATTTAACAGTTCGACGCATGATAGTGACTCCGTCTAGCACGATTTGCTCGGTTTCAGCCAGGTACATTTCATCTTGTCTTTTTGGTGCCAGTTGGCCGGACACGATATGATTTTGCCATACTGCATATCTAAGCCGGCCATTATCGCCTATTTTCCTAATTTATCGCCAGGAATTGTCTCTGTCAATAACGTATCCCTATCTTACCAGGTATGTCAAGTGCTGTCCCGCGGAGGCAGCTTATAGCAATTTGGTAATTGCACCTTGGCGTCTCGCAAGCGCAAGCGATCACCATCTTGTATCTAGCCAACTAACTCTTGGAATTCTGCAAATGCAACGCTCTGTCCGTCAAACGTATTAATCGCTACGTAAGAGCTGGCAGGCACATGATTATGGAGACTCAGCAGAAATGGCCAACTTCGCTCGCGTTTGCGGCCGCATCTTACATGAAACGATGTAGTAGCTTATTCTACGCCGAACACTAAGCTTGACGTTGGAATTTGCGTCTTCGCCGAACCAACGCTAATCTGCTCCCGTAAATCTAGCGCCTGCGTCTCGTCGCTGTGACGTATGTATATCAGCGATCTTCTAGCCAATCCAATTAGCTCGTTGTAGGAATGTGGAAAATAGAATAGCTGACATCAACTCCACCCGTTATCGCTCGGCAGGCAACGGACAGACTTTTGAACGTCGAATCCTCATCAATCCCGATCTGCGTAATAATCCAGCTCATTACCATGCATGCGTCACTGACAGGTATGAGCTCGCGTGACGTGCAACTGAGGACAGCTCACTTATAAGTCTGACACGTGCTCATTGTCCCAGTGGGGATTAGACATCATAGGGCCTCTCCTCGCGTTAATATACGTCGCCAAAAATGCTGTACTATTTATCAAGGCATACAACAGTCACACGATCAAATAATCGACTGAAGAAGTCTACCGAGATCCCCTAGCATCAAGTGTACCTTAGCTGCTGACCCGAGTTGGCAATCCGCGAAAAGCAGGCGTGCTCGGAGCTGCGGAAGTCTCTAAACTCTGTCCTAAGGTGGCGGTCAAGTTTGCCTGCACCAAGCATGCATGTCTTAGTCGTCTATAAATTATGTGTAACATCGTCCCTTACATTTCGCCCAATTAAAGCAAAGCAAAACATTTGTATTAGATATCTACTGTAGCGCGTAACATTGTCAATCAAATGAGCACAAAAATGTGGCCTGGCATAACAACAGCTCAATAAAACGAATACAAACACATGCGCCCTAACAATGCATGTAACAATGGACGAATACTACCTAAATCGTAACAACGACTAACTAAGTCATACTGCGACACGAAGCAGCGGTTAAGCCCATTCTTGATGCCAGTCACCAAAAAGAACAAATGCGACAGCCCATACCGATTCGACACCGCCGTGATCCCTAAATGCTCATCGAGAAGAGTCGACTGGTGCTTCGCTCTGTAATGTCGAACTCCGGCATCACATATAGATATATATACATATACAAATAACACCGACAGAAACCAATCATCGGACAAATCCTTCGTTGCTACTATACCTTAGAAACTCAAGAGAACCAATTGCAAAACTCCCCATCCGTACGCCATATATCCGTTGCTACTGCTCAGGCCACCTCCACTCGTATGCCGATGTTATGCAAGGGAGTCAGACTTCCATCTGCCCGGCAGGCTCCTCGTCGGACTCATACGAACCAACCGAACTCATTTCTTCGTCGTCGGAAGACTCGTCATTGTCGTCCTCCATTGCTTCGGCGCTAGCATACTTGTTCACATAGTCTATCTCACGTCAGGTCGAGTACGTACGTACACGATTCCAAGAGAACTCACCCTTAACCTTGGTCTCATACGCCTTCGGTTCACGCATAAGTAAAGCCGCAGCCTCGCCGTTCAATGGGTCTGTAGGATTTGGATAGCGTAAAAGCTGAGGCAAAAAGACTTCAAAGATGTTAATCATGTCTATAAATGATTAGCACATCAGTACAATGCTGGCGGTTGAGTCAACTTACCAAACATTGGGCTCCATGTCTGATTGATGACATCCAGGCAAACCGATCCACTCCTATACCAGGTAAACTCCTATCCACAATAGCACGAATATTTCTATTTGCACGTACAGCTCGTCAATGTTGGGATGGAAAATTCGGTTCATAAAACCGATCGATGGCGACTTGTAGGGGTACTGATCCGGTAACTCGACATGGACTTTCCACATGCCGTTCTGAAAAGGAGCTATATGGACGTTAACGTCACAAAATACGCAGAATTTGATTCGAATAAAAATCCTCATACTTTCCTCTGGGCCCTTAAACCGGACGTAAAACTCCTGCCTAAATCGACAAGTCCATGGTCAGTCAACTCCCGTTTCCACCTCAGCACACTTCACCAGTAATCGACAACATCTATCACATACATGCTTCCATTTACAAGCGTCACTTCATAGTCGCTCATAAGCCTATTCAACACGTTAGCAACAGACATATCGTGTACAATGTTCATCGGGGACATCTGCGCCGTCATATAAACCTCCGAACGTTACTTACAGTTTCATGACATCAGTTTCAATACGACGCTTAGGAGAACTATAGGCCCATCAGCACCTTCTATCCAAGTAGGCAATTTTGCGGACTAAGTCACTGGTGAACTTGGACTGGCGCCAAGTCTGGCAATCCGCATTTGCGTGACCTTTTGGGACTTACCTCATAGTTGCTCTGTCTATATTGCAAAGTTTCTGCAAATACAAAAGGCTCCTTTCAAAGCTGTTGCCAAAGTCAAGTATATTCTTAAGGAATGAATGCTAGGAAGGCACATGTAAAGCTGTCGCAAAGCGGAGGCGCTGTCCAGCTGTGGGTGCGTTAATCGTATGCTGTTTTGCTTGCTGCGTCGGAAAAGGTTAACTGGCAACTCCGGTCCGGGTCAGACTCGGGGCCAACTGTTGGGGCTTGCAAGCATTGTTGCATTTACAGCACTAAGCACTTTGCCGATGTGGCGTTTATGGATTATTATTACGTCTCGCCCTGGCGCATCATTCGGGTTTGCAATTAGCTGGCAGGTTGATTTCCTCATTCCCCACCCCGCACTGCAACTTCATAAGCACGAACAGGGGGCACAGAAAAGAATCTACAATTTGGTTCATAACACGATTCCAATAATATCTGATACATACATAAATGTATCCCGTCCAAGAATGCAAACCTGACCACAATTCAATGCTTGGCTCTAAATGCCACTACTCTTTGTCTTCATCGCTATATCCATTTCCTCCAGCTTCTTTACATCATCCTCATTGCGCATGGAATACGTATGTTCTTCCGCTGGAAACAATCCTTGCCTAACCTCACGCACGTATTCGGCGACCGCAGCGGTGTTCGTTTCAAAAGCATTCGTATACTTCTTGACAAACTTTGGCGTAAACTTATCAAAGCTGCCCAGCATATCGAGCTGTACCAAAACCTGACCAGAGCATTGATTACCAGCGCCAATCCCAATTGTGGGGATTTTGAGTGCTTGTGTGACGACCTTTGCGACCGCCGCCGGCATCGCTTCGAGTACAATTGCAAAGCACCCAGCATCTTGTAGCGCTTGTGCTGAATGCAGTAATTTTTGCGCCCCAGTAATCGTCCTACCTTGCACTTTGAATCCGCCTAATGACGCGCTGCGCTGCGGTGTAAGTCCTATATGACCGACCACTGGAATTCCAGCGGTTGTGATCTTCTTAATCGTGTCTGCCATTTCAATGCCTCCTTCCAATTTGACCCCTTCTACATTACCCTCTCTTACAAGACGTATTGAGTTCTCGAGAGCCTGTTCTGGTGATATTTCGTACGTGCCGAAAGGAAGATCCGCAGCGAGAAATGGCGTTTTGCAGCCACGAGCTACCGCACGGCAGTGAAACAGCATTTCCTTGATACCGTTAGAAGCTGTCGACAGCAAATAGAGCTAAAATCTACCTACCTCCATAGTGAGCTCATTGGTATTCTTTGGTTGTGTGTTAGCAGCGCCTTCTTTTTCTGTTATCCTGTAGAACTTACGTCGTAACCTAATGCAACCATCGCTAGCGAGTCTCCGACGAGAACAAGATCTATACCTGCTCGGTCCGCCACTATTCCTGATGGAAAGTCATGTGCTGTGAGTGACTGCAAATCGTTAGCATTAGCAATGTGTTGCAATAGCGTTATCGATGCAGCATACTGTTATTGGGATATTCTTTTTGTGTAGAGTCCGGATTGTGTTCAAGGTGACCTTCGACCTCTGATGCGATATCTCCTCGGTTGTCCTATGACTACTATACCGAGCAGCCACTATCGATACGCTATTGGTTCCACAAATAATGCCAGGAAGAAACAATGACCTCTTTGTGCGTGTTGCTGCACGCAGTAGGTGACACGACGCGAACAGACTACTTCCGCCGTTCATACCTGCTATTACTGTTAATCGACCAAATAAGCCGAGATTTAAAGACCAATGTCAGTGCTGATATCGGTGCCCTAGCAAATCACCTTTCGGAAAAGTCAAGCGAAGACGAAACGCGATGGGGATCGGGATGAATTTATTCCTGACGCGCGTGCTCACTATTTCGATGTAGTTTGTATACTGCATGTGGATTCCACTGGAACTCCTACATTAGAGTTTAATTTCTGTACGTAAGGTTCAATTTAAACTCTTTTTGTTCAAACCACCTATAGCAATCTTAAAAGAAACGCGGTGCCACGTCTGCTCCCTTATGATTGACTAGGTGGTATTGACAAATGAATGATTATATGTCATGTTTAGTGTCGTCCCTATCGCCAGAATTGGCGTGGTTTAGATTAGGTATGAACAACTAAATCATACACATGTTAGATAAGTTTGTCGAACCAGTCCATGCGCCGACGACCTGCGCAGTTACTATCTGAAAATGCCGTAGACATCCGACCACGACGCGGTGTAATTTGAGACACCTTCAGGGGTGCGAGTAAGTTATGCTCAGCACCTGATATATCATGCCATAAATATATACAAATAAAGACCATCTTACTGATCTTTTCATAGCTCCAGCATTTCCGCTCTCGCTTCTTCCATGACTTCGTTGATTGCATAGATTAGTTGCTGCCGTCTTTGTCTCACTTCGTATTAGTATCATGCGCGGCATGAATATAACCGCTCACAGGCGTACCTTGTTGTGAAGTCTTCAATCTCTGCCTGATATAAGATTTCCGGTCGCTGCGCAGCTTGGACGCGGCTTGACAGAAGCTTTACTGTCTGTGCCCAGCGATGTTAGTGTTTCCTTACGCTATGTTGATACTTCAGAACACAACATACGACTTCTAGCTTTTCTTTCTCTAAATTTTGCACTTGTCTTATTATATTCGACAGATTTGTTAGACCGATTGAGTTCAGCAACTGCTCTTGCCTCATAATGTCGCTTGATACATCTTGGAAACCTTCCTGTGATATTCTGATAACCTGCTGAATTTCTTCTGCGGAGATACTACACTCCAGACGTCAATACCAATCTGATAGACCTACCATTTGATGAAGTGTGAATGAATTGGACAGGCAGTACCTACATTCCATTGGCATGATCATTAATTGCACTAGGTAGCCAGTCAGTTAGCCACATGTTGCTCCTCGGGAAATATAGCCCAGTACCTCTCAAACTCATGATATATTTCCGTCCGTGTGGCTTGCGCAGATGTGAAGGCCTAGAGATCGTAGGTAGAGATTTCACGAGTAAATTAACTCAAGGAAATTACCTTCATGTACTCCAGCGCATGATCGGGATTAGGCTCAGTATCCATTCGATTATTATGGACCTGGTGATCTCCGTTTTCTTGCATCATCAATTGTCAAGAAATGACTGTCACCGGAGGGATCGATCAGCTTCAGTTTTGCGTCTCTTGTGAATCGTGCGGCTCAGCGTCGTAGGTAGTTGTTGTTGTAAGGGACTGCCCATCTCGTGTTAGGTCGATTACGTCTCAGTAGAATTATAGTTACGGCAACGAATATTGAATAGTGTGATATTCAATATTCTAGACAACGAAAAGTATTCTTTAATACGCTGTGTCTTGTGGTCTTCTGCAAAGTTTTGAGATTGTTGTGCAGACTGCAATACCAGCAGCGTCTGCAAACTTCTGCCGGCCGATTTCGAAAACTATATACAGCAGCTCGATTGTAAACACTCTTTGCCAACTTATTCTTCAGTACTTGTGTTCAGTTATTTTGCCACGTTTGCATATATTGTTAGCCGCAATTTTTTTCATGGAATTTAAGATGGGTGGATCATCGATATTTTCATTTCGTCGCGGACTGCAGCGTCACGGTTCTTTTCGCAGCAAAATGTCTTCTGTATTCAACGGTCGATCTCTCAGAAAGAATATGACCCCACTGACATTTAAAGCACTTCAACAAATACCAAAGATTGTTACTGAAGACCACGTCAGGTCGTACTTGTCGTCTTGTCCATCACCAGAGTCACCGTATGATATTTCGACTACTTCTAGCTCCTCAGCCACAGCACTTGGCAGATTTTTCGAGGATATCTGGCGCACGCAAGACAACATGGAAGAGTATTCTGATATGCTGCATGATATACAACTTCTCAGTTTGGTCAAAACGAAGGCGGATGAAAACAATTTGTCTTATTCAGATATCGAGTTGATGCTGCGGTTTATCAGGGTCTTAAAGAGGGATTATCAGTTGTCCAAGTGGTCGGATGAATCCGTAGTAGCCTTTGCCGCTGAAGAAGTCTCCATGCGGAGATACCACGTTGTGGAACTAGTCACAGCAAATGGTGAGTCTGTTTCCATCGCGGTTAACATCGTTCCTAATTTTTTTGGTGCATAGAGACAGATAAGCATGGATCGATGGGATATGCTCGTCTGTGCCACAAGCATAAGCTCATTAATTGCAAGTGCTCGCATGTAAAGGACCTCGTATTTGTGGCTCGGCATGAGGAACCAGAGAATGTTATCAAGGAGGGTTCTAGCAGCATCAAAGTCATCAGACACCTGCGCTCTAAACTGCTAGGTAGCAAAATCAGTACACCAGCTACGCCAACTTCAATCCGGGTGTCACTACCTCTGTCAACACTTTCCAGCCCCAGAGGACAAGCGATTCAATCAGAGACTGTTAGGCTGCAATGCATAGATGCTAATTGAAAGTAATGCAAGGTTCAGCAATTGGGAAATAATTCAGTGTTTCCATACGTTTTTCAGCTATAAATTACTCTGTGGACATCATATCTACGTTTTCATTGTCACTATACGTATATTTTAGATCCGGTTACATTTTACAATCACAGTGTGCTCCAATTATCAGTAAAGTGCGCCTGAAAGTTATTCCCCAAACAGAAAATACTAACTAGAGCCGCGCGCTCGTGTTCTTTGCCTGTAGTCTCTTCACAATATTTCCCGCAATGACATGAGCAGTCGCCATAATTGAGATCATAGGATTGACACCGCTGGCGGATGGCAAGGCGCTCGCGTCAGCAACAAAAACATCTTTACACTCCCATAACTCTCCAATTGAGGTAGCAGCAGATGTCTTTGGATTCGAGCCAATCCTGCACGTACTCATCTGGTGTGCTGAGCCGATCTGTGAAGTAAACTTATCAATGCCGTACTTCCGGACAGAATCGGCCCATGTGTTAAACTCATCGCTCAAGATACCCTTCTCGCGGACTTCCGAGGTCGGTATAAACGGCGGAATACGGCGATCAGAGATATGGATCTCATCCACATTTTCCGCTAGACAGAACTCAGCGGTTCTTATAAGTCCGGCGATTATGCTATTTCGATCGAACTTGCTGAGCTCGTAGCTGATTCTCGGCTGACCAGAGACAGGATCAGGATAAACTCTACCTTCGCCTTTGTCACGAGCTAGGGAAATGTACGTGGCCATATTATTGTATTTCATTAGACCTTCCTTGTACGACTCACCTCCACGCCAAGGAAATCCTGAATATATCGGAACGGGCTGCTGTAAAACGCACTCAATTTTCACACCATGTCCATCACCGTCAATGTTTTCGTAGTCTGTGTTAACCTAATTATAGAACTATTACTCGTCGGCCATAACACTGTTACTGAAACAATACACACCGTTGTTAATATTGCTTCGTTAAAAGAGTCAAAGTCTTTATCATTCCAGATAGCATAAAGCGTGCCGACCGGGTGCAGCTTTAGGTGGCTGCCAATATTCCTGTTCTTGAATCCAGATTTCATCAAAATGACGGGCGTGTTCAATGCTCCTGCCGCTACAACGACCACTGACGCCGGAATTGTTATCGTCCTTTCGAACGCCGTGACGTCAACACCTCTAGCTGCTCCATTAGACGTCACAACCTTCTCAACAGTGGCATTGTCCATGAACTTAGCACCGTTATTTGCCGCATCTACGAGCCAAGTATTAATCCCCCCTTGCTTTTCTCCGAAACGGCAACCATATGCGCAGAAGCAGCATCGGTGACTAAATCCCCCGGTGTTCTGAGCCACTGTATGGGCGGTCGAACCTATCTTTGCGGATCCATCCAGAAGAATTTGATTCGCTCGCGAATGAACAAGATGATTGTCCGACACACCCATTCGGTCACACACATCGCGCAAGGCATCTTCGTAGTCCCTGGTCACATAAAATTCCGCTCCATGCTTCAATGCCCATTCACGCCGTACAAATCCCTGAGGACACAAACTTGCACTCCAGTTAACTGTCGAACCACCTCCGAATGTTGAACCGGCAAGCAGATTGACGCCACCATCTTCAGATTGCAACACTCCCCCACCTTCATACAGGTTTCTCAGACCCTCGTCCTCCGAGAACGTGAGTTCTTCCTGGTGGTAGTACTTTCCTTTCTCAATAACGAGAACCCTGAGTCCCTGTCTAGAGAGTCTCGCCGCCACTACCCCTGCTCCGCATCCAGACCCAATTATCACAGCATCAAACGTCGCTTGTCTTAAATCTGATTCCGTCAGCATGTGGAATCGATAGAAGTCCTTGCTAGCATATCGCTCAGCGTCGTTCAGATTCGGATCCCGAATGGGATGACGCATAGCACGGTGAGCTATGTCGGAGACTCGCAAGTACGCAAAGGCTGTAAGGCAAAAGAACCCGCGATAGAGTCGACGAAATGACGACAAACGCGCATTTCCCCAGGAGTCAATTATTAACTGCCGTTGCTCGACCGACAGCGTGTGAAATGGTTTATAAGTGCCCGTTAAGATCAGACAAGTTGTAGCATGGCTAAATTATTCGGACGATCAGTATCAAGGACATAACAGACGTCACACGAGGCCGGCTAACTTTAGCATATTTAACGAGGATCTGATGTCTGCCAGAGTGTCAGGATACAATATCGGCAGTGTATCATGGGCCAAAACGCGCTTGAAGTTAGGATGGTCTGAGGGCCGATCTACCGCAAATTCGGTTAATATTTTCTTGTAATCTTCCGTGAGGGTGTACACAGGTGTCGCCTGGATCAGTGCTTCCGCGGGTAACGAAGGCACAATTGCGTCAGCAATAGAAAGAAGAGTCCTCCATTGATCATTGGTAAGAATATCCATCATGACAATCAATTGACTGGCGATATATGAACAGACTCCAAGAAGTTCGTACAGGGTTGATTAAACCTATTGGGACAACCAGAGTGCCACGTAAGCTCGCTGAATGATATATATTAATATATATAACTTAGTTATAACTAACTATAATTACGTAACTTAGTTAACTTAAATATATTTTTTTGTTCGGGACCACGACGGGAGATCGAGCGTCAACGCCATCTCGTCGATTAGATAAAGGTGTCGGAATGATTAGAGGAGGAGGGGAAGGTTTTACACGTGAGTTGACAAACCTCGGTACTGTCTTAGCGGGACTTCGCCAAACACTTATACAGATCAATCACATCAATTAATTATCTCTTCCGAATATCACCCACTGCAGATTTACTGAAGGAACCCGTTCGGCATTCTTTCCGTACTGAGCAATAGTACGTAAGGCGGGTCGAGGCTTTCCATCATATCGGATAGCAGCCGCCATGTCTTGATGGATGCATAAGCTTGTAAATGGGATGTGAAATTTACGAGAAGCTGCATGCCACCTTCGTCGAATTTGTCGTTAAAGACCTTTGCGATGTGGTCGGATTTGGAACGAAGTTGCAGTCGATCTATAGCTATCTTCATAAGCTTCGGTCGATAAGAAACAGAAATACCACCTATATGCTGACTGCGTTCTGGCGCTGGTCGTGCCAAATGTAACACATCAGATACGAGGCTCGTCGGACATTCGTTTCGAAGAGAAGAATGGACGGGCTCAAGCGGTAAGCAATATCCAACTGAAACGAAATTTGTCTCTATCATATGATATTTGTAACGCCTTATCGTGCAATGACGACAAAGTCTATATAGACCCCATCTAAATTAAAACAACTCCTTCTTCAGGAGGCGAATATTGTCTCAAAGTAACACCACCTTCGTTTAGCACTGTAAACGACTTGTCGTCCATGCTGTAAGAACGTGAATACACCACTTCTTTGAGACCCATCTGCACGATCTTGATACTGCAAGTTAAGCAAGGACATGTGTTGCAATAAAGGACAGATTCGTCACCAATTCTCTCCCTTCCAGATTCCATCAGAGCGTTTTCCTCTGCGTGTAAACATAGACAGGTTCCCAGATTATTTCCATCTGTTTCGCCTGAGTTACAGCGCGCACATCCTCCGTCAGTGCAATTTTTGATACCCCGCGGTGTTCCGTTGTAACCTGTCGCTATCACGCGTTTTCCTCTAACTAATACACATCCAACACGCCTTTTCATACAATTGCTTCGCCTGGCAGCAAGGTTGGCCAACTCCATAAAGTAAGCGTCCCATGAGGGGCGAAGACGTAATTCATCCCACAAGTGCAAATTCGACAACTTCACATATAATAGCTCTATTGATTGACTAGCGTTGAGAATTTGAAGCCGAGACTTGTACATCAATGGTGTCAATGCATTTGGACTTGCGTAAAGGTCATAGTCTGATTTTTTGGTAAAGTCTTCCAGGGACATAGGTTGCTCTCCCAGACTATTTTGACATCAGATTCGATTCGTACCTACAAGAGTAGAGAGTACAACTTACACTTTCCGCTTATATTTGTACCGGTCATATCTTACCATTGTCGGCGATTGAACTGCTATCAGCAAGAAAAATGGTCGGGGTGAAAGCATTTCTACTGTCTCCACAGTGTGAATATTTGTGGTAACAAACTTCTCGCGCCAACGTTTCGTTACAAAGTCCAATAGCTCGGCTACCGAATCGAACACCACATATGACGATCCCGCCACTTCGCTCTTATTATACCTGGCATCTCCTGCACCTCGCATGAGTGATTCGAGTCGCAATGAATCAACCGTCTCGGGCGTGTCATGTTTCGCGATATCGGAATTCGTTCCATTGGTTGGAGAGGGTGAAGATCCAATGTTGTTTGCTTGATGTCCATTACCAGTGGTACATAAATTGCTGATCACTTCACCATGCGCTGCAGCTACTTCATCTGGCGGTAGATGCGACTCTACACTGTTGTTGGATCGAATATAAAGACGCGTAAAACCTTGAATGACCAAATACCTGGCGACCTCATTCTTACCGGAATGAGACGGTCCACAAATACCAATAAGCATATCAAATAGATCTGCTTCAACTAATTGCAGGAACGCGAAGAAAACGGCTTAGGAATGTTGCACCGTTGCTCAGACTCGAAGATAGACGCGTGAGGTCGCGACAATTCAAATTATTACAATTGAGACCCTAACCCTACCATTGGTAAGGTTGTGTTCGTAATAATTGCATATAGTGTTGGGTTATGCATTATTACATTCCTGCCGAATGCAGTTCTCCGCACGCACTTTAAGATATTCACCTAGGTTGCTGCCTTCATTTCTACAAATTTAAGTCTTCCTCAGTTGTGTCGTCCGACAATTCTCACCGTGGTCACCATCATAGTCATCTTCGTCTCTTGTGCGTAGGAGACTGCCTCGTCCATACGTGCCACGTGCAGGATTTTAACAAGATTATCAGAGTTCGACGTATTATCTATCCTACGGCCTGAAAGATATACATGAGCGGCGATCTTTCGAAAACGTTGGGAGCATTGAAACCTTCAGAATCTTACCCTTCATCGCATTTTGCGCGAGAAAAACCTACAAATATTCTCGTTCATGCCGAGTCTTGGGAAAGCCATAGTCGGGTTGATCCAGCGACTATCACGACACTCGAAGATGCCATAGACTACATTAATGTTGTCATTGTCGGTGACGGCAATTCCTTGACTAGAATACGGAGAATGCGAAAGCACCAAGACGACCATGAGCTCCAATGGTAGGTGGCCCAGCTGATGCAGGGATCAAGGAGAAAGACGATACAAAGAATATATAGTTCTGATGCTACTTTAGGTATGCGGGGAGAGTTGCCATTATTGAGAAGCACGAGAAGCGACGAGAAGTTCGGCTGAAGTTGCGAAGTATGCTCTCACTAGTTGGAGGAGACACATCGGAAACAACTTCCGAGGTTTGTTTGTTATACTCGATTGTTATCCGAGCTTCTCTAACGCTTGCGTAGGAACAAGCTGTTGAGAATGAACGTAGAGAGCTGACAGAGTATGACAAGAAAGTTCATAATGCGTCTATTGCTCTAGTAAAGTCGATGAGTCTTGAGCTGGCGGATATGAGAGTCCCATTCTTTTGCAATGGCATACCATACGAGGCCGCTGAGGCAGATCTTAAACTATCGGCAAATCGTCGGCAAGTCGTAGAACGTTTGGAAGAGATCACTTCTGAGACGGCATAATTCCAAGTGAGCATTTTATTGTCTTATTCAAGCAAAAATCTGTCTGTGCGCACTCAAACTGAATTTTGGGACTCACACCGCTGAGTTCGCAATATATACAATATTCCAGCGAAATCAACTCGCAACTCTAAGTTTACTGCGAGGTCTCTATGCGTTGTGTCGACGGAATCGGAATAGCGGAATTTCTAGAGACAAAACTACGCTGTCTTCTCCGATTTTACATGTGCCTTATTCACTATTGAGTGCAACTTTCTAAGACAAAAGAAGACTCCATAAAGAATGGCAATGGATACTGCAAAGATTAATGCACGCTGCTCGGTAGTGACAATTTCTAGAAGCTGGAATTTTAATAGTTAGCTTGTTCATGATCAGATTATGGGGTACAAGCATGATACATACCGGGTAAGGGAAATAGTTGTTTATAGAGTATGTTCTGTGCACCCACGTCCTATATAGTCTCCATAAGAAAATAGCATACGACCGCTACAAGGCTCTGTCATACCAATACGCGACACCTGCGGAGGAGTACAGTGTCAAGACCGCAAGGGGCGACGCGGTCCAGTTTGGCGAAAAGTACAGGAAGTCGATGACCAGTAGAATAGCTGGCGCGCCGTGTAATGCAAAGTCCATCTGAGGAGGCATGAAGAACGTAACCGACTTTGGTACCAATAGCTCCCTGTTGACCTGATTCGAGAAAGTTTAGCTAAATTTCGTCAGGTTCTTGACGTAGTCCTACTCACCAGCGAGATACTCCCATAGAGAATGCTAATCAAGACTTCTACAGGAGCGGACAAAACTAGAAGACTATTTTTCACCCTCAGCAGAAAAGGTGACCCAACAATATTTGCCAAAAGTCCGATAGTGACCGTAATATAACTTCCAACGACGCCTTATTAAACGGGGTTAGTTTCTCATCATCTATTTGCCATTACTGAGCGCCTGAGGTCACGAACCTAAGATTGTCAAAAATTGTAATTGTCCGCTACATATCACGTTTTAAGTATCAGCTCCACAAGCGCGCGAACATATAGTTACTTACCCGTACGATTTGTTGATTGGGATATCTGCCATCAGGACAAAGCGCAGGGCCATATTGAATATCACAGCGGCTAAGGCATACAATCCTGAAGACCAGGACATCATGGTTAGCTCTTCGCTCTCTGGAGTACTCATTGCCATTGTTATTGTATAATCTAAGTCTGATTACGGTGATGTAAGGGCTATTATAAATGTGAAGGGTATAATGTACACGTTCATGTAGTTAGCTGACAGAACGCTCGAGAATCGATCCAATTTCCATTAAGCTTGATACGATGCGGCGCTTCGACGCGTGCTGCGTGAGTCCGTGCTTGGCAGACGGCTGCCGGTTGCGGCTCACGTGGACGATGCGTGCATCTCGCGTCGTTGCCAAAACAAATCTACTCGCGTTGGCTAACCAGTATTCGGCGGCAATTATCCAAGGAAAACAATTAGCAATGCCTAAGAGAAGCCATGGTTTACTCGATACAACTGAAAGCGGTCGCACAAATCTTGATGTTTTGAGAGCTGCGTTTTCAAAAGTGTACTCGCTTCACGATTTTCTTCAACAGCATGTCAGTGATGAAGTTTTGCTCCGACCAGATGATTCAGAGAAATATGCACGAGTTCTGAAGACGTCCATTGTTGGAATCCAGGACGAGGCGGCTCTTCGTATAGCTGCCAATTGCTTTCGTGCTGTAGGGGCCTCGATAACGCCGTCATCGCGAAAGATTAAGGAGGTAACGGGGATAACAGTTACAGTCCCACTGTATACTAATGGCAACGTTCAGATCCTAGATGTGGTTGTAACGGAGCTGCTTTCGAAATCTAGACGCGGCTCATCGCAAAATATTATAACATTAGGATTTTCAAAAGTACCACCGCTTCGTACCTTTTGAGTCATATCACTGGCTAACCTCGTCGGCTCAGAACAATACAGAAGGAACAACAGCGTTAACCAACATCGTTCAGGAATATGCAAGTAGTCACTACAGAGCCTTGTGCGCCGCTGAATGGCAGCTGTTGCTCGAGAGGTAATGCGTCCACTAGTTAAGTTTGTCAAAGTGCAAATTAATGCTTAGTGTATCTAGAGTTGGGGACAGTGCAATGATTTTCCTGCTCACAAATACTTGCATTTTCTTTGAATTTGGAAACCAATGTTTTCACCAGGCTGTCGGTCAGTGACATCTACATCGCACTAGTAGGATGCCGTGAGAGGTAGCTAACTTGCAGACGTAAGGCTTTCCGATATATGATATCAAAGCACAGACGTACAGCCGGCACACCAAAAGACGCTTCACAGGTGGCCAAGCTCTCAGCGTAAAGGCTCTGACGGATGAGCCAGATCACCTGTACGTACAGAATACGGAAAAAGCGTCAGCCAATATTGACGGTGGCACTAGAACCAAGATTAACACGGTTGTAATTAATCGCCATCAGATGCTTTACACAAATCCCCGTATTAAGCCTAATGGACAGGTGACATTCGGATTATATCCGCAGAGTAAGATGATTTCGTCATATTCTGCAATTCGAGCTAAGCAGAATCCTAGATTGTCTGGGGCGATACGGTGACCACACGAATGTCGCGCACACAAAAAGCGTGCTTAAGAATGTCTTTCGGAAGCAGTATGGTCTGAAGAATGTATTCGACATGGCTGCATATGGGCAAGCTCTACCCAAGAGAGGACTACTATATCCGCACGTTGAGCCAGATGATATGGAACGCAAAAAACCTCTACCACGAACTTTGAAAGGGCCACCTTTCGAGCTCTTTCGACAGATACAGCACAGACAGGAGAAATGTCCATACGGTATTTTAATTCAATATTACTGTCCATTGAAAGATTCTCCACTGTTTGCACGCGAGCTGTCGTCGGGGGAAACATCCTCTCCGGTGGTAAAGGATGGCAACTATGAAACAAACAACAGTACGAACTTTTTGCATAACGCCACCAAACATAATCGCGTAGCTGCGTTTGTGAAATCAGTTGTCAAAAAGCTGTTACCAGCGAAAACATTTGGGTCCGAAACAAACTGGCATATCCTTCTGAAACGTCAGTAATTTGGACTTTTGTCTGTGTCTTGAATGGGTGATAACAACAGCAGATATCGATACCTACGTTTCACTTGGGCGGTATGAAAAGTTCACAATGCACGGCTTAATTCAAGGCATCCGTATCCGGGAGATAAAATGGCTCGGAATCAATGATTGCTCTAGGTTGCCGTTGGGTGAATACAATAAGCGGTCATTCATTCTCTGTGAGTTTGTTTACTGGTTATTTGACTGTCTTATCCCATCCATCGTTCGCGCCAATTTCTTTG
This sequence comes from Lipomyces orientalis, assembly GCA_030568275.1. Lineage (NCBI taxonomy): Eukaryota > Fungi > Ascomycota > Lipomycetes > Lipomycetales > Lipomycetaceae > Lipomyces > Lipomyces orientalis. Next base: position 180,917 of record JAJLTP010000028.1, read on the forward strand.
TTACGGATACTGTTACGACACGCAGTCGACTTGTGTACTTTCGCCATGATGTTTGGCATCGACTTTCTCAACCGGCGCTGAACCGCATCATACCCACGATGTTTGATGAGATTCCCATGGTAAGACCGTGTCCACAGTTGTGAGATAGGAAGCGGAAAGCTAATCTCAATGAAGAAATTGTTAAAAACGATTGCGGAAGATAAGACAAGAAAGCTTGGATTTGCTGGCGTACGACTGTTGCCGAAAGCTAGCGGAGTCCGTCTTATTATGCGTCTTAACAAAACAGGCTTGCGAAATGTCGGACGCTAATGCTAATCATATGTGGAAATTGCTAACAAGTTGCCTAGAGTGTGTTGAGAAACGTAGCACTCCCGAAAATGTCAAAAAGCATCAATCAAGCTATGAGGCCAGTGCTTCAAGTATTACAATACGAGCAGGTAAGCGTTTTCTGCAGTTTTTGTTAGCGGTTATTATTGCGGCACCGCTTACGATTGACAGTCCATAAATACGGAAGCGCTTGGTTCTGCGATGTTGGGCCCAACAGACGCAGTCCCTAAGTTGATAGAATTTCAGAAATCACTAAAAGATCAGGGTCTATTTGGGTAAGTCTTGCTGTCAATTCTAACAGCGGATATTTATAATTTTCAGATGCAGGTTATATTTCGTGAAAGTAGACATTCAGTCTTGCTTCGATTCTATTCCACCGGTGAAAGCCTACCGCGCAGCAAGGAAATTCTTCCGGTTGTATGAATACAGAATACGTCAATTCGTTGCAGTTTCCTTGAAGCACGATGGTCTTGTCCAGAGATTCATCTCGACTGCTTATCCCGGTCCCCTGGACGATACGTTAGAGCTTGAACATGATCCATTGGAAAACTCAGATTTTTCAGCATTTGTGAAGCGTACAGCAAAAAGTTTTAAGAACAAGATATTCGTAGACGGTGTTACCGTGAACTTCTACGAGCGTGAAGAACTATTGAGATTGCTGGTTGAACATATTGCAGGCCATATTGTGAAGGTGAATTCTACTGCTATGAATCAAGTTGTCTGAAACTGACAAGATTAGATTGGGAGAAATTTCTACAGACAAAAACAGGGCATTCCCCAAGGATCAGTCGTGTCGACAATTTTGTGCAACCTGCTATATTCGCAAATGGAACGAGAGAAGCTCGTATTCACGTCCGACAAGAAAGACAGCCTACTCTTGCGCCTAACCGACGACTTCTTATTTATCACCCGTGACCGAGACAAGGCTGTGAAATTTTTTCAAAGCATGCTAAATGGTTAGTTGTTGCGTGAGTTAGCATTCGTCTGAGCTAAATTTATGCGCAGGGTACCCGGAATACGGCGCGACTATCAATCCTGCGAAGTCATTGACAAATTTTGATCTTAACATGCCGCATCTCGATGTTCCAATGTTGACTGGAACTGCTGAATTTCCATATTGTGGATTTACTATCGATACGACAACATTGAATGTCAAACGCGACCTGTTCAAAAATCCAGATCAAGGTAAATACTTTACCTCGCACAACATCTGGTTCTAATTGCGATAGATATTACTGGGATTCAAACTGTAGAGTACAGCTACCGACCAAGCGAGAGTTTTACATCAAAGATGATAAAGTGAGTCGACGTCGCGCTTGGATTCTATGATGATGCTAATCCGATGTAGTCATATTCCAATCCTCTTTAACAAGCTATATGGCGATTCTGTCCTGAACTCACGCATAACGATACTGATTAACATTCACCGAACGTTCATTGATGTCGCTATGCGATATACCTATTATGTACGACAGCTCTCTAAGCTTGGCACGAGGCTCTCATTGCTCTGCATGAAAGGTGGCATTTCACTTGGTGTTACGTGCAGACTGACTCAATGCTGACATGTAATAATTGTGCAGATACCATTGAGCAAATTATAGATTGCCTACTATCACATGCTAGGCGTCTCGGAAGCAATGTCTCTTGGGCCGATGTTCATGGGTATATATATCATGATGAGAACTAGAATGTTAAATATACTAATCATCCTAGGCTGGGATATGCGGCGTTCATCATGGTCCTGCGGCGGAAGCAGTCCAATATGCGTGACATATTGCAATGGCTGGAAAGCGTGCAACAAAAGCTGAGACATAATGTTCGCGCCATGGTTGCCAAAGTTGCAATGGATAATCAGGGCAGACGTATTATAACGGTCAAAAAATACTGATAAGTTGTACGTAGAGGCAAAGAGTCAATTTTACGATGAACGGGCGTTGAATATAAGATACGTTGGTAGAAGGAATGGCTCAAGTACTGTCTGCACAGTCAATATCTACCGTGACGCCTTGAACACAGCCAATTGAATTTTGACAGGTGCTTTTAGCCCGTTATGGACACTCCTTGACCCTAACCCACAGAGACGAGCTTATTCTCCGCGGCGAGGGTCCAATTTAGAGGTAAAATTGCTCAAACAACGGGCACATATCTTGCGGGACCAGAAGAGGAAATTTTACACCGGTATAAATTTGCTCGCCTTCTGTTTGCCAATCTCAGCACAATTACTAGGTTCATGCTACGGGTTTCCCTCATTCTCCATAAGAGCTGACCATATGGAGTTATAACAGTTTACGATGATAATAAACCCCCCTAGTTAATTGTTATCACGTCGAGAATTAAGTTGCGTGATAGTTCACGTGCCAACCCTCGCCTTTTGTCGTAACTCCGTTAGGGTGCGGACATCCCGACTCCGCCCATATTGATCCGTGCTCGGCGATCCAACATTTCCCGAACCCTTGTCCTTGTCGGAACGAGCTCGTATTTTCGTCTTGTGAACACCATTGCGCAGTTGTCAGTTGTCGTTATACATGACAGAATCATCTGTCCTTTTCTAGTCAACAACTGTAAGAGTCAAAGCAAAGTAATTTTTTGGTCAGCAGCGCGGTTGCTTGCGCCATGCCAGTCGATGTCATTCTGGGCACCGCAGGTTTCGGTTATCACGGTCGCATTCCCACGGTATCACTCGCTAAGGAGTTTCTTGATACGTTCAAACAGCGTGGATACAATGTCGTCGATACTGCTTTCGTCTACCCCGGTGGCTTCCAAGGAGAATCTGAGACTATGCTCGGAGTTCTAGAGGTCGACAAGCATGGATTTCTCATTGATACTAAAGTGCGCTCTTTTGAAGCCCAGTCACATACTCCGGACTCGATATTCTTGTCCGTCGAGGAACAGTTTAAAAGATTGAAAGTCTCGAAAGTAAGAACACTTTATCTCCACTGCCCTGACCGCGCCACGCCATTCAAGGACACGCATAAAGCGATGGATGATCTTTACAAACAGGGCAAGTTCGAAAGGTTTGGACTTTCCAATTTTACAGCGAAAGAAGTCGAGGTCTTTGTCCAAAACGCGAAAGAGAATGGCTGGATCACTCCTACAGTCTACCAAGGACTGTATAACTTGGTTTCTCGGCTCAATGAGTATGAATTGTTTCCAGTCTTAAAGAAGCACAATATCAATTTCTTCGTATACAGGTACGTTATAGTGTGAAAGAAGCGCAGATGGGTTTCTTTTATGTTACCGAGCTGGTTGTTAATTGTGGTATCAGCCCGCTGGCTGTCGGATTTTTTTCTAACGTACGCCGCGGTCAAGAGCCTGGTCTTGGGTCTCGGTTTGACCCGAACACTCGACAAGGGCGACGCCTACGAGAACGATACTTTAAGGAATCTTTCTTTGACGCTGTTGAAAGGATTGAAAAGGTCGGTGCTAAATACGCGATCTCTAACAACTCTATTGCGCTGCGCTGGCTTATGCACCATTCTGAGCTATCCAACGGAGACGCTATCATCATAGGTGCATCTAAGATTCAACAGGTTAAAGAGAACTTATGCTCGCTCTCGGAAGGTGTACTGCCTCAGGAGATCCTAGATGTCGTCAATGAAGTTTGGGAGTCAGTTAAGGCCGATGCTCCGGCCTACAGTCGTTAGTTACTTGCGGATGATATCGATTAAGAGGTTGAAGCTGCATTGCATCGGGTATTGCTTATTTGTTGCTGTTGGTTTGGATTGACTATCATTTTTATGTATTATTTACAATATGGTTTGGTTTCGGGATTCCTACTGGTGCCTTTCGTGTTTCATTAGGTCTGAGTGTGATGATGCAGTTGATGTAAGGAACCTTGAGCATCTGATTTGGTCGATTGTGTTGTCTATTGATGTAGCGGTGCCCGCTGAAGTTTATCGTTTCGCGATGTACTTCTGTGATCTTTTGATTGTGTTCTCCGTCGCCTACCACAGGTGCCACCGTTATTGTTGTACAATATGGACGATATTCGCTATGAATAGTAGTCTTAGATGTTAGAAATTGCGCTCGCTATTGCTTTCACCTGTATATTTCGGTAGATGTGAACTCGATTACATATCACAACGTCGGGGTATGTGTCCGTCACGGCAGTTGTATGAGGCTACGTCATTTTAACCTCAAGACGCTTCGATGAGTAGATAAATAGCGAGATTTGCTACTCCGCGGATTGTGAGAGGCTGGCATGCTGACTTCTGAGTTCTGAGTGCTTGATCTTGACTTTTACCAACCTTCTCTCAGCTGACAGTGCTGTGACGTCTGGATATATTTGATGGGAGAATTGTGACTGTCGCGGATCAGAGAAAGATAAATCTGAATTGTAATTGGTAAGCAACAAACCTCGATCTTAGATTATATACAGTTCTGCTGTACAGTGCGAATGATAAGCTCAAGGCGTCAAGAATTGCTGACAGCAAACAGGAATTTGGAAATCAATTTCTAATAACTACTAATTCTATATATAATATGATGCGACAGTACCTTACTCGGATAATCGCAATTATTGACTAAAGACGCGAGCAATTGCCCTAGTCGACCTATTTTGCGATCAGCTACTCGACCCACAAGTTGGAGTAAGCCAATCGAAATGTGCTTGATCATTCAATGCGAAGTACCGTTCAATCACGTCCATTCGTTGGACCGGCAGGCAGGTGTCATTCTTCTCTTCTGTTGTCTAGTTACCCATAACAACTCTATTCGTTCCTGTCTAAGTTTTCGGCACATCATGTTCGCCTATACATGCAAATATCGCCTCCATTTCCATGACATGGCGGCCCCTTCAGACGCGATATCAGGAATGATGCTGTTGAAGCAGCGAAGATTGTCTCGGGTCAATAATGCTCGTGTCATTCGTGCTATAGCGTCGATGAGATTCTCAATGTACTATCTTTATGAAAGAATGTGATTTATGCTCCCTGTATGCTCAATTGATATGGATTTGCATAAGGGACACTCGTTTTTGACTAGAGTCATGCAACTCGGAAGACCGAGAAGGAGCGAGCCTCAACGCGCGCCACAGTGTGTGGCGGCTCTTAAAATGCAGGTTGCTGCACAGGATGTGGACCATCCACACGATCGTCGTTCCTGTGTAGATATTTGTCTACTGTCTGATCTACTGTCATGCAACGCAACAGAATATTCCGCGCACCATTGATATCGCGGTCGCACTCGAACCGACATTCTTTGCAGGAGTACTTTTTACTACCCCCAACGTCGTTGCGTTCGCCGCATCTTCCGCATGTCTTACTGGTGTATTCTTCAGAGACCAAAACGACTTTGCACGATTTATATTCTCGCGCTTTGTCGAGAAGTCGTTGTTGGAATCTGTAATGCGACCAAGTGGCCATAGCTCGTGCCGTCTTTGACCTGA
>JAJLTP010000029.1:0-28074 GCA_030568275.1 Lipomyces orientalis
GGAGAAGTGAAAATATTTTGGCCACTTTGTAGGTGTGTATATTTTGGGACGGTGGAATTGCTTGTTGGATCACACTGCCTTCGTTTTGTAAGATAGAAATTTGCCGTTAGTTATATCTGGCATAGTATGGAAGTCTCGCAATCATGGTCAATAGTTCATCGATCGATGTACTCATTCAATTACGCTACATCGTAAAAGAACAATAGGAACATAGAAAAGAGAAAGAACCCGGTACACCGAACATACAGTACTTCATAGAACGCCGTTATCGCCAGGTAGAAGGCATTATATCAGAGAAAATTAAGCATCCTGAGGACATGACCGACGGGAAACATGAATACAGTAAAGCCGAGAGACCGATACCTATCACAATCCCTCCAAATCCCTCATAATCCAAGAGACAAATATGTATAATGAAATGAAATGTGCCCCATGTATATCAAACATGACAGATAAAATCAAAATATCGCAGAAATACGACAGCTGACTGAACGGAGTTGTAAATACCTTAAGAAAACAAGTCCTCATTACTGACTGTCGGTTTCGGGGTTTCGTTCCGTTCAATAGTAATATATAGGGAAGTGCTGTTGCGATTGTCCTCGATTGTTAACCTCATCGGCAGTGTTCATGCTGGTCGCTGCACTGACTGCCGCGAATAAACTCCGAGAATCGTGAGCGTACTCTTCGCCGGCCATGGTGGCCAGCGTGCTAGAGAACGGGCTTAGTGACTGCGAAGCGGCGGACACGGAGGCGACGTTGGCACCGGTAGCAGAGCTTTGCCGCAGGCTACTCGATGAGGATGAGCCTGTGCTTGAGGCGGCGAGAGCGCTATCGGGATCGCCAGACGACGAAATGGCAGAGTAATAAGAGGTAACCGGCTCAAACGATCCTGACAGTGCATGGGAAAGATATACATCGGACGGCGCCCCGTGGAGCTGTTCCGGGTTTTGACGGTCGTCACAGAGGCCGCCATCAATTTCCATATCTCCTTCATCGGAGCCTTCGAAACCGACCAAATATGACTTGTGACCCAATACATCCGGACGGTCACACTCTTCCGGAAGCGACTCGACCTTCCTTGGTTTGATGTTCTTTGTGCCCGGTTTCCGACCGCGCTTCTTGCAACCGGAGACTGGGTCAAGGAGGCTGTCTTGAGCGTCGACATGTCGCTGCAATTCCGCGTCGAGCGATGCGACCATCCCCTCCAACGATGCTATCGTAACTGCACTCCGCGCGGTCACGAGAGACTCCATAGTGACACCGGAGCCAGACATATAAGCAGCAGTGACGGCAAGTGCCAGGATCATGCTCGCCATGTCACCCAAAGCCAGCTGTTTGCCGAAGGATGCAAGAGAGTCAACGTTGACACTCTCCGGCGGGTAGTTGGCAGCAAACATGAGCGCGGACTCGCGCAGTAGCCGGAAATAGGAGTCGAGATGCTCGGGAAGCTTGTAGAAGATGATTTTGCCGTCAGCAAACGGGTTCCACAGTTTTGCGATCTCGTCCCAGTCGAGGCGGAGAATCGGACGGTCTTTGATGATTTCGGTAAAAAGGAGACGTTCCTCTTTGGAGTAGATCGGGATGACCGCGAAACGACACTTTTGGCGCTTCGCAAGGTAGCCATGCTTGAACTTGAGGTCGGGATCGAAGGGCAGCAGTCCTAGTCGGTCTCGCATTTCGTCGGTAATTGCGACATTGATTGCGCCGGGATCTTTGGAGGGTTGATCTGGTTGGCATTTAGCACAGAAGAGCCACAATTGATTCAGACTGTAATACCTCTCGAGACTACGGCGTCGGTAGAGGAGCAGACGATGCCAGATTGACGCACGCCATCCGCTGAATCGGCTGCAGTAGAAGACCCTGTTACTGAAATCTGCTGGCGCATGAAGATCGTGGACAGCGACGGGCGACCGACCTTGGGCCCGTTAGGATTTGGCTTGTTCTTTGTGCCGGGTGGTCTGCCCATGCGCACACCGTTTTTGGACAGCGTCGGAGGCTTGGACTTCCTCTTGCGGAGCGACGCGGCCGACGCGGATTCGACATGGTCGGGCATGTCATTGAGTGCCTGAGCCTGTGCAGACGCGAAGTCTCTAACGTCCGACATGGCGTCGCAGCGTGCCGGCCGTTGTCACAGCAACGGGACGCTGAAAGGCAGCAACAAGAGAGAGAGCAAGCAGCAGTAGACAGAAGGGACAGTGATCGTTGGTCGTTCTCACCGCGGGGAACCTGCGCGGCTGGACGAAGTGCTTCTAGCGCAGTTGAACTTCAGGGTTGTGGTATGATTGCAACTTGCAGCTGATGTCACTCAAGCATGCACGGTACAAGGGCCTTGAATTTGTAGGCTCTGCACATTGGTCGAATGAACTAAGTTACTCGACTTTGTCGTCATTCGAAGGTGCTGTAACATAACGGTAGACTTCTCCTCCGTCAATCTTGGATATTGCACATTTCGCTTCTGCGTTCTGTGTCTACGCTCCGAGATAGCCTTTGTGCTCTCTATGTGCTTCTCGCGCTATCGTCATCTGGCCGTTTCTCCCCGGCGCATGGCCTAGCTACTCCTGGCCTGCCGTCGATCATCGTACTAACTCCTGCTTCTTCTTATTCCAGTTGTTGGAAATGCCCGACAAAATAGACGGCGACACGTACGTGCGGAATCTTGCCGTATTTATCCGCGCGAATGAGCGCCAGGTATGCGATTGCCCGTCGTTGTCGTCAGATTTCAGTCCCACTGACCACGCCATGCAGCTCGCTACTACGCGACGACCAAATGGCAAAGATAACGGCATGTCCATCTTGCCATCCTCTTTTCAGAGTCGAGCAAAGACGGCGCGACTGTCCCTGACCCCCCACCATTTATGCTACCTTCTCCATCGGTTCAAGGAGCTCGGTCTCTCAGTCGGTCCGCTCTCGATAGGGCTCGAATCCATGCAATCCGAGAGTTTTCCCACAAGCTACGTCTCGTTTCTGCATGAGTCTTATCGGAGCCACAAAGACAATGCTTCAGATGCAAAATCCATACAAAGCGAAGCCTCTGTCCGCAGTACGATGTCGGGCATCTCCGCCATCTTCAGCATGATGTCGATCTCCAATACAGAAAAGTCCAAGATTGGCATTGACCAAGACCTGAAGTATATATACTCTGCATTCACTAAAGTCCCTTCCTTGCGACTAGCGATTGATCGCAAAGCCAAAATCATTGATGGATTTGAGGAGTTTCCGTTCGACAGGGCAGTACCGATGACAGCGTTTAAAAACCTATCATCCCTGGAGCTTTTGGATTCCGATGTTCGTGTATTTTATGGATGGCATGCAGTTTCTGAAAGATTGAAAACTCTGAGTGTCAAGCGCGGGCAGTTGGATGATCCTGTCGAGCTTGTTGTCGCGCTAGTACTTGACGACATGGACCGGCGGAGAAAGCGCACTTCAACACCGGTACCGGTATATGCCACCGCCACGAGCGACGATGGAGATCTTCAGGGCTCGCCAAGGGAGTTACCGAATCTACTCTTAACACGGGTCACGTCCCGCAGTTCGCGCTCGTCACGGCGAGGACGCGAATCAGCGTCCCGGTCCCCGGCGCGAGTCCCGTCTTTATCACGGTCATCCGCACAAACGTCTCGCCATAGATCTGACTCAATGTCATCAGTAGTTTCTACAAGCTCATACGACGACAGTGCAAGCCCGCCCACGAACCTCGGGCCGATGAACTGGCAATTTTTACGGCATTTAACACTTTCCGACTGTGGCATCTCATCGATATCGAACGAGTCGACGATACCTCTCGGCAATTCTCTACTGTCACTTGATCTCTCATTCAATCTTCTTGTCTCGATCCCGGAAGCTCTCTCATATCTCTCATGTCTAAGGTCACTTAATTTCAGCTACAATCTCATATCGTCATTGCATTCTCTTACGCATCATCCACTCCCAGCAATCACAGTCCTGAATCTCCGCGGCAATAGACTAGTCTCACTTGCAGGACTGGACCGGATCGCATCCATCGAGCGTCTCGACCTACGCGACAACAAACTCACAGATCCCGGCGAGCTCGCGCGATTGACTGGTGCGCCGAATATTTCCGAGGTGTGGGTGTTGGGAAATCCATTTGTCAAGACGCACAGCTCATCATATCGAATCACAATATTCAATGTGTTTCGTCAGACCCCTGGATACACGGAAGATATATTACTGGATGGTAGTTTGCCGGGACTGCTCGAGCAGAGGGCGTTAATAGAGAGAGTAGAGGAATCTGTACCATCACCGATTGCAATAAGGAATCCGTTCGGTGCGAATGCTGACAAAGATGAAAAAGATAAGAAGAAGAGGTTGGATGCAGATAACGACCTGTTGCCGGTATTCAAAGGGTTCAATTTCTTCGGCAAGTCGTTACAGGCACACGATAAAAACGACGAGAGTGGACAAACGGCTAAAGAAGTTGACAAGCCCATTATTCACTCGCCAGATAACGACGACCGAGGCGACCGTCTTGCACCGCCGCCGGCCGCTATCCGTCCGCCTGGAATCAAAACCATTAACCCGAGTCCCCGGCAAACGAAAAAGAGACCCGGCAGGCGCAGAATCGTGGACCTTGATCTTCCCGACAGCGGTGATGACCAGATGAGCACCAAAACCGGTGGTAGCGCGGTTAGTTCGTCGAAATCGCCGACGTCGTTCTCACCGCCGCTTTCACCGTCCGAAAATGAATGGACAAGACAGGGAGAAGAGTATAGAAAGCGGATTGAAGCTTTGCGGAATGATTTTGGAAGCGGCTGGTTGAGTGTCTTGAGCGAGGAATTGTAGTTCTTTTGCGTGGTAGACGTGTTAGTGAGGTGTTGGTGTTTGGTACATTGTAAATTTTGGATTTTGCTTGACTTGGTTTTGTACGTTGCATTTTTGCGATTTATTTTGGAATTATCATAAGTTGTTGTAGTCATGATGCAGATGGGTGATGGTTGGATTTGGTTTACGTAGGATAGGTCAGGTAGAGGCTGACTTTCAATGCCGGTAGTCATATACAATATGGAGATGGGGGTTTGTCTAATTCTTCAAACGATGGTGGTAGATTATATTCAATGTTCTAGAAGAAAATGTGACCAATGATTTGCAATGTCCAGTGGTACATGAAACTGAGTGCGAATATGCGGGGACATTTGGCCAGTAGCGGAATCCTTGCAGTATGAGCAATGTTGTCTAATACGGGTCAGGCTGCAAGTATCCAATAAAACACGATGCGGCGACTTCGGGATTGAGGTAACCTCGGAGTGGGCAAAACCTTCGCGATCGTTTACCTAACGTACTCGCATCGATAACCTATACCTATAACTCGCAATGTCTTTGAGCTTTCAAACGGCAGACACCGTTGAGTTGCTTTGGGTTGGACTCATTCTTTACATCTCGCTTCCGCCAAGCAATCCTTCCAGCAAACTATGCATCATGTAAAGTATTAATGCAGTCTATCTGAAAACAATATCGGGAGTCTAACTTGAACTTGTACATGGGACACACGACCTCTTTCGCAAAAATCTGAGCCAGCCTTCCTCACATTTAGCCCGACAAACGTTATATTTGTTGCAGGGGCTTTTGGACTCAGTTCGAACGTAATTTTCTCCGCAGCGTATTATGATGCAAGACGACTGCAAGTTTGGGATCCAGAATGCGGTGTTTCGAGACCGGGTCTGTCTGTCTGTCTGTCTCTGTCTGGTGCCCCTGAGGGCAGCGATGGCAAAGCTCACCGTAATATATAACCCTAAACCAAAGCACCAGCGCGTTGGGCTAGGGGTATGATTGGACCAATCAGCGTCGTCTGTGGCACTCGACTAACTAACGTGCCGGGAGGTGGAAAACGAAGCGTAAGCTTGTGTGCCAAATGTTGTCTGATACCCCGACTACTTGTCGCCAGTACTGCTGCAAAACTGGAGTAGATCTCGCCTCGGCCAGGTGCTGCGGAAGCGCATGTGTCTTGTTCTTTTTCGACTTCGGCGGTGGCTTTGGCGACACGAGCAAGAACTTGAGAGTGAAGGAGTCGAATGAGCACGATATGATACCAGCGTCAACCATGCAGGACGCGATGAGTTACGTTTTGACTTGCCCCTGAATTTCGGAGATGCGTTCGGTCTTGGGTGTCGTCGATCAGGGTCCTCCATCGCGACGCGTGTCCTTTGCGTCGCTGACAGGGATCAATGACTGTGGTGATTGCTATTGATGAGTGTGTATTATTATCTTTATAGTTTATAATCCGTGGAACGAGCGGATACAGTTGGATGGGAAACGCGATGTAGTCAGGGGCGCAAGACCGCGTGTAATGCGCTAAGCGAAGTACGTGTTCGATGTGTTCACAACACCAAAAAGACACATCGACTAAATACTCCCTCGTTTTATATTGTAAGCGTCGATATTGTATCTCTGAGCAGTATTAGCCGAAGAGTGCGTGTGGATGGTTGTCGCATCTCTCACGGCCAAACTTCTCCCAACTGCCCGAACAAGTGTTGATCCCTTACCTCGTGCCAGCGCTCCGCAAATGCGACATCCGCATATCTGATCCAATCCACAAACCTATTCAATACATCAAATACTGCCTTTTCTCGCACCTTTACTCGCTAGGTCACGACATTACAGGACGATTGGTGCTCACGCGACTTGAGTATGACGAACAAACGTAAACGGTCGCGCCGCTCTACAAGATATGAGGAAGAAGACGAGGATGATTTCGAGGCATCGCATACACGCGCTAATCGTCGCCGTGTGAACTATGCGGAGAGTGACGATGAGGTGGTCGATGACGAGGATGAGGATGAAGAGGAGGACGAAGACGAGAAAGTTGACGACGAAGACGAGGACAATGATGAGGACGAGGAGGCTGAAGCCGTTGAGACGCCTGATGAAGATGGTGAGGATGAAGCCAACATAAGAAAAAATGGGGGTCAAGTTAATGGGCGGAGTTTACGGGTGAAACTACGCTTGCGCTCCGGAACGCGGGGTGCGGCCAAGAAAGAGGACGTAGAGGAGGATGATGACCCGGAGGAGATCAAGCAGGACGACGTCGAACATGAATTGCTTCGGAGCGACGGGGAAAAGTCGACAAGATCAAGTGGACGATTGTCGGTCCATCGACGGAAATCTATAACGACGGCAATGACGGTCGAGGGATCATCGTCAAGACGTCTGTCGGCCACATCCATCAGGCAGCAGCTATTACTACACAAGCAGCAACCTCAACGGCCGAGCAAAAACTCTGGAAGCAACCGCAACTCGCAAAATCGAGACTCCGAAGACGAAGAGTTTCATTTAGAATCGTCCACGGACGAAAACGATGATGACGACGAATCATCCGAGGTCTCGGACCGTTATGCTGACAAGCAATTTGTTGTTCAAGACGAATCAGACGTCTCTGATGCAAACAATCGTCGACGGAGTGCTCGCGTCACTAGATCGTCTGTTATTACCAGAAGCCAGCAAAGCCGGGCAAACAACGACGACGACGACGAAGAGGGGGGTGAAATGACCTTGGAGCAAGAGCTTGCCGAATTGAACGGTACGCCACCACCAGCAACTCGGCGAAAGAATCTACGTGCTCGGAGAGAAGTTAATTATCAAATTCTGCCGCCGCCTCCGGTGGACAATTATGACGATGCATATGCACCGTCGTCTTCTCGCCGACGGACGACTAGCACGTCCAAACGGCTGTACTCTACGTATGGACCATTTGGTGGTGCGGGAATTACGTCTGTCTTTGGTGTACAACCACGCGGGTCGGAGTTGCAGGCTGCTGGCGGCGCTGCAGACTCGGATTCGTCAGATGACGAAGCAGCTAAGAACCCAGCAAACAAACTACCGAACCTGAATGACCTCGAGCAAGTCACGAATCCCGCTGGTACTCTGGGTCTTGTCAAGAAAAGCAATCTGTCAGATACTGATCCACTTGGTGTTGACATGAACGTCGACTTCACTGCAGTTGGTGGCCTTGATGATCATATTAACCAGTTAAAGGAGATGGTCGCCTTGCCACTGATGTATCCGGAAGTGTTTCAGAGGTTTAAAGTTACTCCGCCGAGAGGCGTGCTGTTCCATGGTCCACCTGGTACCGGCAAGACGTTGCTAGCTAGAGCGCTGGCGGCTAGTTGTTCTACTGAGGGCCGAAAAATCTCATTTTACATGCGAAAGGGCGCTGATGCGTTGTCTAAATGGGTCGGTGAAGCCGAACGACAGCTCCGATTGCTCTTTGAAGAGGCTCGTAACACGCAGCCTAGTATAATCTTCTTTGATGAGATCGATGGTATGTGTGCCTATATGGCTTAGGAAGAGACACAATTGACCCGATTTCTGCAGGTCTCGCCCCCGTGCGATCGTCAAAGCAGGAACAAATCCACGCGTCGATTGTTTCTACTCTTCTGGCGTTAATGGACGGTATGGATAATCGGGGTCAAGTCATTGTTATCGGAGCAACTAACCGTCCGGACTCGATTGATCCCGCGTTACGACGACCGGGTCGGTTTGATCGTGAATTTTACTTCCCACTCCCGAATGCCGACGCGCGGAAGAAGATCGTCGAGATTCATACGAAGGGATGGGAACCGCCACTTGACAAGTCATTTATTGAGGAAGTCGCCAATTTAACCAAAGGCTACGGCGGCGCGGACCTACGTGCTTTATGTACTGAGTCTGCGCTTAATGCCATCCAGAGAAGGTATCCTCAGATTTACAGCAGTAACGAGAAACTTTTGATCGATCCGTCAACTATCAATGTATCACCTAGAGATTTTATCGTGTCGCTGAAGAGTATGTCAACTAATGATTGTTGGAAGGTGCAGCGTTAATAGTACCTACAGAGATTATACCATCATCCCAACGATCGACTGCCTCTAACGCGTATCCTCTTCCGAAACGCATGGTCCCACTTCTGTCTCCCGTTGTCGAGGAAATCAAGCGTTCTTTAGATAATATAATTCCGCGAACAAAGAAGCTGACCATCGCGGAGGAGGCAATGTACGACGACGATACAACGGATAGCGGCTTTGCGCGGGAGAACATGATGCAAGAGTTTGAATCGGCTAGAGTATTCAGGCCAAGGATGCTCATATCCGGAGCTCCTGGAATGGGGCAGGAGTATATTGGTGCGGCGGTCATGCACTACTTGGAGGGATATCACGTTCAGACGTTTGATCTAGCCACGCTGCTAAGCGACTCCGCGAGGGTACGTAATGTCAATTGACTTTACAAAGGCGTCTTTTAAGATCTGTATAGACAGTCGAGGCTGCGATAGTCCAGTTATTCGTAGAAGTCAAACGTCACACCCCTGGCGTCATCTACATTCCAAATATTGATTCGTGGTACAAGACTTTGTCTCCCAGTGCTTGGACTACGTTTCAGGGTCTTTTGAGAGGCATTTCTCCAGTGGAACAGATTCTCCTGTTGGGCGTCGTCGAGAGGGATTTCGAGTACCTTGATCATGAAGTAAAGGCATTGTTTGGTTTTTCCAAAGCAAACCGAATTGATATCCGTCGGCCCTCATATGTATGGTATTTACTTTCATATTTCTTTATTTGGTGTTAATAATGCCGTTATAGGACGATCGATACGGGTTCTTCCGGAGCCTGGTCAATCATATCGCCAATGCTCCTACGGAGTATCCCAATAGAGAAACGAGACGCAAGCGGAAACTAGAGATTCTCCCTAAAGCACCACCCTCACCACCTAAACATCTTTCGAAAGCGGAGATCAAGGCACAAGAAGATAAAGATAAGCGGCTCAAGAATTATCTCAAGATCAAACTGAGCGGGTTAATGGAGCTCCTGAAAGTTCGGTACAAACGGTTCAGAAAACCTCCGATTGTATGTAAAACAGTACAATGACTGTAGTGGATCAAGATATTAACGTAAAAACTTAGGACGATGACTATCTGTTGCATCTTTTTGAGGGGGATCTGGATCCTAATATTGAGTACGAATACATCTTGACTGACGATGAGATGATTCTGCAACGTAGTACTGGCAATAAATATCATAATATGGACTTGGATATCGTTGAAGAGCGGTTATGGAACGGGTATTACTGCACACCAAAACAGTTTTTGAAGGATATTTCGTTTATATTGGACGACGCCAATACTAGCGGCGACAGAGAGAAGATCGTGAGGGTATGTACTTTTCTTCGGTGTGTTCGGACCGCAGGAGCTAATTTGTAAAGGCTTCCGAAATGTTTGCAAATGTGCAGGTTTCTGTCGATGAGATAAGCGATGCGCAGTTCCTGTTGGATTGCGAACGTATGCTCGAGCGAGAGAAGCTGAGATCGGATCGGTATAAGGAGAAGGTTAGGCGGAGGCAAGAAAAGCTTGCCGCGATGCGGCCTCCCCCGACTGCTGTTACATCTGAATCTCAGGCTGCTCCTGAGACAGAGTCTGCAACTTGGGCGAGAACACTGTCAGCACCAAAATCCATAGAGAATATGTTCGATGACGACGAGGAAGAACAACAGCCAAATGGTGTCCCGGAAGTGAACGGCAATGCTGAATCTGATCCGCTGTCTACCGAAAACGAGGACCGCGATGAAGCTGAGCCTATGCAGGTCGACGATCTTCTGCCTACGTCCGAACCGGTACCGTCGGCAGAGACAAGCTCGGCGGCTGGAAGCCAACAATCACAGGACAACACAGGCACGACCGTCGAAACATCCACAGTGCGGATAGAATCTTCGACGGAATTATCTCCCATTCCACAGAAGGAACGAGATGTAAATGTCGGGCACGAATCTGTGAGGAGTCCCTCTCTAGAACCTGCGGAAGTTCCACACCCTCCGTACGAGCTCGACAGTGGTGAGCTCGAGCTGTTTCATGTGCAGCTTTCCAAAGCGACGGAGAATTTCGTGGTGGAGCAGTTGGAACAGGTCAATTCCGCGCTAATGGACGTCACGTACAGGGGGAGATTGAATTGGGATAGAAATGTGGTGTTACGAGAGGCTCAGAAGTGCAAGGCCGCGATTATTCAGGATATTGCGATGACTCACGATTAGGCGTCTATGTATTATACACTTGTTGGTATTATTGAAAAGCGCTTGCGTCTCTAGACTCAAACGAGTCAGGAAAGGACACTCATATTATCCAGTTGGATCACACTGATTCGATTCAAAATGCCAAATGGTGACTTGTGTTCATATGTAAATGTTGGTAATAGATGATTTGTAACAGTATGACATAATACATGGCGACAGCAATCGGCGTGTCGAACATAACCGAAACTACAAGTCGGATAGGCCATGGGCATCACAATACAACAGCGAAACCTAGCTAGCTTATCCAATGATGCGGCAGTAGAGAGGGTCTGTAGTGGGTTGTTCATCGTGCGACCGGCTATAAAAGCGACACGACCAACTAGCGCGACGCGTGCGTTTAATGATATTGTGCAATGTATTCGCCGACATGCTCTGTTTTGTAATAGTATTGTATAAAGTAATAGCTCCTATATTGCGTTATATTGGCCAAGATAAACTATTTTCCTCTCCTGGCGAGAGCGTGACACAGGTGCCAAACTCTAACTAAAGTGGAGCTCGTCTGCGGCGAGGCATCAAAGTGCGAGTTATCGCGTTTGTTTCAAGAAACCACAATCCAATCCTGTCCTCCGCATCCCTTTGCAAAGCGCATTCACTCGCAACCCAGCTGGACATCCGTAGACTCTTTTTGGGGAGCCAAGTGGATAAAAGATGGAGTACGAAAACGGCGATTCTTACGGTAGGAATTTATTTTGATGTGATTCCATCGAGAGCAAATTTTTCGACCCGTCAGCTTGATGCTAACGAGAATTGGTTGTAGATCAGCCTTATGACGATCGACGATCAGCGTCGCCGGTTCGCATGGATGACCGCCCTCAAGCTGACGACTACCGGTGAGTGACCTAGATGATTACGGATTGCCCAGTTTCCATAATCAGACCCTAATTCAATTCACAAGCGAATCCAAACCCGAGGCCGTCAACAGGGGTGACAATCTTTTCGTCACTGGCATTCATCCGCGTGTGACCGAAGACGAGTTGACTCAGATTTTTGCAAAGTACGGTGTTGTTGAGAAGTGCGAGATCATGTCGGATCCACATTCGAAAGAGTCGAGGGGTTTTGGTTTCGTCAAGTTCCAGGATTCAGCTCACGCTGATGCTGCACGGGAGAATTTGCAAGGACATGATATCGAGGGCAGAGCGTTGAAGTATGTTGTGCTTGTTGGTATTCGCTTTCGAATGATTGACTAAACGACATTTTAGTATTGAGGTTGCTCGTCGTTCCCGTCCTCGCACGCCCACTCCTGGAAAGTACTATGGACCTCGCAAGAGATGTGAGTTTGATAATGTTGCATGATCGCGTAAGTGAGCATGTATTAACATATACGACAGCCGACAACTATCGTTCTCGACGTGGTTCGCGACCATCTTATGACGACAGATACCGACGGGATGACGATAGGGATCGTCGTCGTTACAGCGACCACTACGACGAGCGCGACAGGGACCGCGATCGCTATTCCTACGATCGTGACCGTGATCGCGACCGCTACCGCGATAGCCGCGATGACCGGTACAGGGACAGCTACCGCGAGAGAGAGCGTGATCGTGATCGCGACCGTGACCGCTACGCTGATCGCGATAGAGGCTATCCTCCTTCTCGCTACAGTGACGATTATGGCAGATCCAGATACGACAGACGCTAGGCAGCTTTGACTCAAGCTTCTCAGAGCCTTAACGGTAAGTGTACAAATGTTAATAGTAACAGTATACAAGTCGCTCGTTCCGTAATCGCCTTCGACAAGAGACTCGGTTTTTATTTCTTTACGATGATTGCTATGTCAAAATGGATTATTCGAAATTTGGCGATATGTACGATGATACTTTATTCGATTGTAAAACATGGCTCGCACCGGTCGTGGGATATCTATTTTCTTTCAGTGATGCAGTTATGTACAGTACAAAAGTTAGTCCGCGCAATCACTTCTTCGGTCTTTGTTCCGCCTATTCGATAGTTCCTACACAAATCGGCCCCCAGTAGTTGCACAGTTCTTATGTCGCCCATTTAAACAACACCAAATTGTCTTCTCTTTTGCACTGTGTAACCGGCAAAGAGCAGCAAAGCAGGACACGCTTCGCGTTGGTACTAGTCGCATCAATTCGACACTGCTCCCGCCACCACTCACAAATAAAGTTCGAATAGTCAATTTGACCACTCTCGCCACATCACTGGATGTCTCTTCTGCATTCGTTGAGTCTTCTACACAGCGGTAATTGAGTTCTACGCAATAGAGCTTGCAATCAGGCCGAGAAGGTATCGGTATCAGGCTGATCCGCCACTGGCTTTTTATTCTACTGGAGAATTTGACGGTAGTAGTAGTTGAGACAAGAGACGTGCTATTCTGAATCGCCGCTTTGTCTGTACCTTCTCGTCTGTTTTGAATATCACTGCTGCCGATCCTACTTATGTGTTCGCTGATAGATTCCGGGCAAGTTACACCTGCTGACGGACTGCATTCCAATTTGGGCCGAAACCTGGAATACCATATCGTGAAAGCGCTGCTGCGATCTCGTGCTGTCAAAGTAAATACGAGTTTGTACATGTGTTAATGAGAGTTGCGTTCAGGGTCTTTCCACCCTCGTCATCATCATCCTGGCTTGATCAAACCAAATCCAAACGAGTTGAATCACCATAACCAAATAGATCTATATCGCGACCCCGCAAATACACGTTGATTGCTTGAGTATATTATACAACATTAACACTAATTGAAACACTGAAAGTGATTGATCCCAAAATAACAAGTCGCAGTTAAATTCGTAATAGATTAGCTCAGTTTCAACCTACCTATATTCAAACTGGTCCCAGCACTGTTGACAGCTGACTCAACATAGCAATCAATAAAGCAATGACTTTTGAACTTTTTGAAGTAAACAAGTTGAGGAAATCACACACTGCTCGTTTAATCATCTTTTCGCCTAATAACGAGAGGCATGGTTGAACACTAAATGTCATGGTTGACCCGATTCCTTAACGTCTCTCATAGCGGTATTCACTGCCATAACTTCTAACTGGTGGTAGAGGTGCGCGAGATTCCGGCAGATACTCGCCGTAGCCACGACTGGGTCCTGATGGAATGGCTGATCCTGCTGATGGTGGAGGGCGCTCTTCGTAACGCTCACGATAAGCCCCGCCTTCTCTAGATGGATGATAGGAACCACGATAATCACCACGATCTGACCGTCCGTATCCACCTCTATCATTGTACCCACCACGGCTGCCGACTGGCGGGCGGTCGTACTCGCTAGCTGAGCGTTCGGAATAAGTGCTTCTCTCTGGATAAGGGGGTCTGTCGGCGTAAACTCGCTCTTGATATCCTCTTTCTGGGTAGTCATATGGGGGCCCTCTGCGCTCCACATATTCAGGTCTGCGGTCATAGCCGCCACGTTCAGGATACTCACGTCTTTCAGGATAAGGGGCCCGGTCCGGATAAGGCTTTCGGTCATACTCTCCGCGATCACCATAACCACCAGAACGTCCTTGGTATCCACCCCGCTCAGCATATGGTCTTTGCGGCAATCGCTCTCTATACCCGTCATCGGGCCGAACTGCACGGTCACGGTAATCAGCTCGGCCGTATGGGGACGGTCTACTGCCATGATCCTCGTATCGTGGTCTTCCTCCCGTTCGGCGGTCGTCGTAGTAACCACCACGTCCTCCCCGGTAACCGTAGCCGCCATCTGGGGAATACATGTTAGCGCCCTACCGCCCAAACTACTGATTTCAATCGCACCTCGTCTGCCTTGCTGACTCGGCCCAAAGTACTTTCCAGGGGTAGGTGTACGCGGTCTATTCCTCCTAGCAAATTCAATTCTACGCAGAACAGTAAATCAGAATTCTTGACATAAAAGTTGAGGCAATCAATAGCTTACTGCAAAGCCTTATTCTCGATTACACTCCCCTGTAGCGCATTCTTAGCAGCAGTAGCAAGCTCGACGTCACTGAATGCAACGAATCCGAATCCACGGGACTCGTGCGTATGCGGGTCTCTCATGATGCTGCAGCTCTCAATAGTACCATACTGTCCGAACAGACTGTGGAATTGTTCGTCCGTCACCTTGACGTCGAGGCCAGAGACAAACAAGCTTAGCGATCGCTCACCGCCTTGCTCGCTTTGACTGTCCGCGCTGGGACGGGTTGGCGGATGATTGTCCATCGGCTCACTGCAAACCGCTTTGTTAGATCAATACCAGTGTTGATGTCCAGAGCATCGAGGCTTACTGGTTATACGGATGACCGTTGGTGTTATCGTCGACGAGGGCGGAATCGATGCGAACTGGAGAAGCTGATCGCCGAGATTCATAGCTTTGATCTAGAGAGAACTAGACGTCAGCTTCAAGAGATTCCAAATCAATTGGAGCGCGACGCGTAAAGTTGCAGCCGTCCTCTTTGAGCCCTTGAAACAAAAATTTCCTACCGCCACTAAAAGACGAATCGTTTCCTGGTCCGTTCCAGCTTTCACTCATTATTGCTTCGCTAAGAGAACAACTACAATTGGATAAGAATATCGGGCAAAAACAGGGCACTCGCGATATTTGATTGCTGATGGCAAGAGTTACATCGGTGGGGATGCCAAATGTGTACAAGTGAGAGATGATGCCCTGATCGCCGTTACCCGGAACTTGTTTTTGATTAAGGGCAAGATCCCTAAACTTGCTGATGCCAATAATGACTTCATATTTGAATAATAGGACAGGCGGACT
The DNA here is from genome assembly GCA_030568275.1 of Lipomyces orientalis. NCBI lineage: Eukaryota > Fungi > Ascomycota > Lipomycetes > Lipomycetales > Lipomycetaceae > Lipomyces > Lipomyces orientalis. The sequence continues at coordinate 15,744 of JAJLTP010000029.1, forward strand.
ATTTATCGTTAACTACATAGAAAACGCAATTTCATACGCACATTCCATCTTAACAATTGTCTATAGAATTTTGCGAACTCAAAACCGCGATACCCGTGCCCGTGTCCCAATGTAACTCCGTAGTTCAACAAAAGCAATAATATATACCGAATTCAAAAATTGCGAGGAAAATGACAGCAGAATGCCAGACACACAACTGCGCTCACATATTCATTGTAAACCTGTCTGCTGCTTATATGCCTTTTCGGCCATCTCTGTCAATGTCTGAAGTTCTCCACTACTCGCGCACATAAGTCTGAACATGGAGTCCTTGTTCTGCAGCAACAAATGAGGCTTGTCGTACTCTTTTACCGTTCCCGCATCCATCACTAGAATCATATCGTAGTCAATGATCGATCGCAATCGATGCGCAATTGTCAAGATAGTCGTGTCGTTGAATTCCTCGCGGATGGTCGCCTGAAGCAAGATGTCCGTGTTATAGTCAATTGAGGCTGTAGCTTCGTCGAGAATGATTACTCGAGGTGATTTTAGTAGCGAACGCGCAAGACACATTAGCTGACGTTGACCCTGAGATAAGTTTGTGCCTCCTTCGGTAATAGGACTGTCAAGATTATAAAAGACGTTCACAGGGTAATCATTGTCGTCGGTCGACGATCCTGACAGGTTTTCGTTGGTACCATGCATGTTCTCTTCATTGTCGATAAGATGGACACGACGTAGAGCCTCAAACATTGCCGAATCAGTGTATCTGTCGAAAGGATCCAAATTTGAGCGGACCGTCCCAGAAAACAAAGTAGGGTCTGATAGTCCAGTTAGCAACGGCCCTGACTCGTCCTATGCAACAGTGCAACGGTGCAACGTACCCTGCGGAATAATAGTCAACGCTTCTCTCAAGTCCCGTAATCCAATCTTCGAAATGTCGACATCGTCAATAATAATCCTTCCTGTAACCGGTTCCAAGAATCTGAAAAGTGCAGCCGCGATCGTCGATTTGCCCGCTCCGGTTCGGCCAACGATACCAACTTTCCAACCAGGCTGGACCTTGAACGACACGTCTCGAATTACGGTCGGCAATTCCGGGGCGTAGCGAAGGGACAGATCTTCGACATCGATGGCACCTTTACGTGGCCATCCCTCCGGTGGTCGGCAGCTTTCAATAATCTCGGGCGCTTCTTGCTCTAGTTGGAGGTACTCATTGATGCGCTCGACGGAATTCATATTCATTTCGTTAACGGCATTGAGCATGACGAGATAAAGCATGTTCTCCGAGAACGTGATAGCGTAGGTCAGACACAGACCTGCAAGCCCAGAATCAATCGACCCGCGACTCAGCAACACAAACACGCCGGCGAACGTCGCAACAAGTCCCCCTGCTGACTGAACCAGAAGACACATCCAGCGATTACAGGCCCATAGCAAAGTGTATGGTCTAAGGTTGGTTTCGATATTGAGTAGGTTCTGGTACATGAATCTTCTTTCACACGCATAAGCTCGTATCGTACTCAAACCGGCGAGTGTTTCGCCAAAATGCTGATAGATTGGACTTCGTGTTACTGATTGGATTCGTTTCAGCTCACGCGAGCTGTGCAGATAGAAGGTGTTGATGGCATAGTAAATCAAGCAGATGAGCACAGCCGCGAACAAAAATTGGGGAAGAATAGAAGTTATTAAGATCAAGATAATTGCAAGTGCAACGACAGAGTGCATCAGTGACAGTAAATTAGCCGCGACTTCTTGATCGACAATCTCTATGTCTTTGGAAAACCTGTTCAAAATCCTTCCGACAGGAGTGGCATCGAAGAAACGGGGAGTCGCTCTGAGAACTCTTTGCAGTAGTCGCTCGTAAAGTTCCGCCGATGCCGCGAGACTACCGAGGAAGACAATACCCTCGCGACAAAAAGTGATCATCATGTAGAGTACCGATATCAAAGCGTAGATGGAAAGATAGTACACCAGTCCATGGCCGCTAGGGTGCCTTTCTTCAAATCCGTCACCAGTGAGCCCACTTGCCTTGTCGGATACGTCTGACGCGTTATTTGCCCACTCCCGAATCCACCACGACTGGACCACTAGACCACCTTGCTGTCCCACGAACGCGATGACAACAATGGCCCAATACCAAATCGGTCCCATGCTCTTGAAATACGTCAAGTATACGCCAAACTTGACGTGTCCAACTTCGGACTCTTCTACTTGCACGAGAGGCGATGGCTGATTCTTCGGCTGGCAGACAGTCTGTTCGTGTCGATTTTCAAGGACATCTTCCGTCACTTCGACTTCATCTGTAACTGATTTTCGGGATTCCTTAGTCGGTGCGCCGATTGCGGTGTGCTGCTTCGACACCAGATTAGCGGAGGATGCACTCCTCGATACAGCCACTGACGAGTTTCGGGAGGAAATCGACTGTCGTAAAATCTCGTCGTCACCGAGAATACCAGCGTCATAAGCTTCCTCAGGCGTTCCCTGAAATTGTACCGTCCCATTATGTAGAGCAATGATATGATTTGCACCTGTGATAGTTAAGGCAACATTGTGGGATACCAAAATACAGGTTCTCCCATGCATCAACGGTCCCATTATGCACTTTTCGTAGATCCACAGAGCGCTGTGAGAGTCGACCGCACTCAAACAGTCGTCGAGAAGCAAGTGTTTGGCCGGTGAGTATAAGGCACGAGCGAGGGAGATTCTCTGTTTTTGACCACCAGAGAGAGCGATACCTTTCTCACCCACTTCAGTTTTATCGCCAGCCTCGAGAATATCCAAATCATGACGAAGAGCACAAGCTTCAATACAAGCCTGATATCGAACCTGATGACAAGGGCTGCCGAAAAGAATGTTATTCTTGATAGAATCATTCAATAACCATGGCTGTTGAGAACAGTATGCGACCGAGTCCGACAGACCGGTAGCAGGATCGATACAGTGGCCAACTTCGCAAGACACGCCCGGTAAAAATACCTTCCCCTCCAAGAGGGTCATCTCTCCCAAGAGTCCCATAAGCAACGATGTCTTTCCGGCTCCTGTCGGTCCAATGACAAGTGTGAATTCGCCAACCTTGAAATCAATATTCAAATTGCGCAACCCAAACTTCTGAGAATCTTCGTTGGCTCCCCATGTAACAGTGGCGTTCTCAAAACCTATGTATGGCGAATCAGGACCGCGTGGAACTGTCAATTGCTCATATTTATTTGTCGTCTCTTCGGCCATAAAACGACCGACTCGGTCTAGTGCGACCTTAGTGTCAATCACATCTGTTACTAACATGGCAAGTCGATCCATTGGAGTTCGCACCAAATTGAACAGCGCAACAGAGCTGAAGGCTACCGAGGGAGTCAGTTCCTTCTTTTCGACCAGTGTGTAAAAGCCAAACGTGACACAGGTAAGTATGGTTGGGAATCCAAACCAGACGATGACTATATTTATCGTTAGTGATACCAGCATATGCAGCAGCAAAAGACCGACTCACCGGCAGCGGCCCAAAGAAGATATTGCTGTCGCAGTTTCCGTAGTTCTTGCTTACGGATTTTTAGCAGATCAGCCTTAAACATAGATTCCCACGCTAAACATAATGTTGTCAGTGAAGGCAGATGCAGCATGAACGACACTAAAGTTGCCATACCGAAGAATTTGATGATCTTAATGCTTTGCAGAATCTCATTTGTTTTGTTTACCCGCTGATCACTGATAGCCATAAGAGCGATCTCAATTCTGGCAAATCCCTTCGAATAAGCGTAATTAATAGGCAAAACCAAAAACATTGTGATCATTCCGACGACAGCACTGAGACCCAAGTTCCCATACAGAAGAATGAAGGCAACAATAATCACAGTGAGACCCTTGACTAGCTGATTCAAGTTCGCCAGTGCGTCAGAAATCCTGATCGCATCGACCGACATTAAATTCATCACGGTACCCATACTGATTGAAGGCTGCGATGCAGCGTTACTGTTACTTGAGTCATCCGCATTAGTGTTTGATGAGGCATCATCTGCCGGCTGAGATTCTTTACCATTGGCTGTTCGCTTCAATTCTTCAGCGCTCGCCACTGCCTTTCGCTTCAATGCTTTTGCATAAATCTCACCGATGAGCAAAGACCTTATCTTTATTGCCATTTTCCTAAAACCCCATAGTGACTGCGCAGTAAATATGGCGCCCAGAGTACTGACGATAAAGAGCAGAACAACATACAGCCAAGCCATGTGAGTCGGTATTGCATCTGGATTCTCGATATATTCCAGTATTAACTTCACCAGTATCGCGGGCGCCAGCTCAGTAAGAGCGTACAGGAACGTCCATATGCAGCTGACGATGAAGGGGACGTAGAGATACCTTATGCATGCTCGATTGAAGCTCATCCCGCCTCTGCCAGCAAATGTGAGCAACCTATCACTAAAGGAGACATAACCACAGAATACCTTAAACTTCGAAACTCCCGGATAATAGTTGCTGCCCGACGATCCGCGCTCAGATCCCATAGGTCGTCTAGAGTTAATGGTCTGAAGTAGCCTTTCCATACGATCGGATTAACCCACGAGAATGTCAAGAAAGAGTACAAATTAGCCAAGGGCTCTCTTCCAGGTTCTAGACCTCTCCTAGCTTCGAGGTATGGTGGAAATATTCCCAGAGGTGACACGAGCGAGAGATACACTAGCAAGCTGCAGATTATGATGTCGACACCGTAGACAAACTTGACAAGTTCCGAATGATCTGTGAAAAACAAGGACCTGCAATGAATTGTTGCGATGAGCCATCCCAGGAAGTAGATCACGGCAAGGTGAGATGAGATTGTGAAGGTGATGTCACTTGACAGTCGAGTATTTCTGAAAAATGACAGAAAAAGACAGTTTGCCTAATAAAAATCAGCAATAATTTATAAAGACCTCAGTAGTCCTCTGCCGGGCATACCCAGAATACAGCAGCGATAACGGATTGCAATAGCAAGGATGACCGAGATTCGTGGGGTGGAGAATAGAAGAGCAAAGCTACAATGGCTGTCACGTGCACAACTACCAGCGAGATCAAACTACCGCGTTCTAATGCAGCACGAGCAGTAATGCCACGCGACGTTATAAATATCACGTCGACATCCGAAGCATCCTCGCTTATTCCAGACACGCTGAGAAAATGATCGTGGGCACGGGAGATGGCCGTACGACGAGGATCATGGGTCGGCGGGATGACATCTGAAGGCGGGTCGTCAGATTCCGACAGTAAATAGCCTGACTCTTCTGTTGTTCTCAATCGATATAACTCGTCGTTGTCGTCACCAGCACTGTCGGTGTAGTAGGCGGCGTGACCGGGAACGGCTTGAAGTGTGTCTTCAGTACCAAGCGAGAGTGGGCCGATTCTACTTGGCCTTGAGTGTTGCAGTAGTATCCGGAACGACGGAATAAGTAAGCATGATGATATCACAATGATAGAGATAGGGAGAAGAACGCCAATGTAACTAGCACGTCATTCAGTGGGTAGGCAATGGCGGATCAAGGACAGTGGACGTACTTGTTCTGAGTACATTTGCTAAAGTCATCGATATCCCACAAACCCTCGTGACATTTGAACGAGAACCCCATGACGTCAAGATGCCGTCAGAATTATTAATTAGAAATCACCAGAATAAAAATGCACTAATGAGATTATGAAGAGTGCTCGATGAGACCGACTGGAAGCATTAGTGAGCCGAGAATTAGACCACACAGGCATAGTTGAGATGATCGATCGCGCATGTATATTCCTACAGCAACGTGGGGAAGTTGGCAGGCAAAACGTCAACGCGCCGATTTTACTCCGACCCGCATTTAGCTGACCCGGACGTCATCGTAATCGGGTCGCTCTACTCAAAGTCAGGTACGGTGTCTGTGCGTTTGCGCCCGCAGATGCAGGGACGCCTGGCGTTAACATGAAACCTACCAGGGTTCAGCATTTTCGTCAAAGGGTGCAATTACTTGTGGCTCTAAGTGCACCACCACAGCAGACGATCTGCGACCACCAACGGCCGCCGATCGCCCGAGCATACGTATCAGTTCAAGATCGCGAATTCGTTAGTCTTTCTAATGTGCATTAGCGTGCATCGACAGCGCTTGAATAATTCACACGTCGTGCATGATGCCTATCACTAAGAACTCTAACAGCCACCCGCGCAGCTCTCAGCCATCTGGTCCCCTCGGTCGGAGGCGTGCCTGGGAGATAGGCCTCTTCAAGATCCGTCCAGACAGCACCTGTCGATTCCAATTTATTAGTCGGTTCTCCACTCGTACTCTCGCAACCTCCTCCTTGCTCTTTCTTCTATTACTGTTCTCACTTTACCACTCCTTCTCTACTTCCCCGCGGCGGAAAGTACCATTTGTTGCGTCGACGACTGGCTCTTCGATGCCTTCCGCAATGGCATCATCACTGTCGCCTTCCTTCACCACGTTCTCGTTGCCCCAGTCCAGTACGTCCACGATGTCCGCGGCTCCATCAACAACCTCGAGCCCGACCGGGATCGATCTCGGCAGCGGCAACGGCTCTGCACAGGCTAGCTATGGCCAGTCTCTGTCCACATTCATATCGTCCCTTACGGCGTCACTGATCATCTTTGGCGTCGAGTTGTGGCTATATCTTGTCCTGCGAAAACGAATCCGTCGCGTCTACGAGCCAAAGACTTATGCTGTCCCAAAACGGTGTGTGGAATTTTTTTTTGTATTTTTTTTTCGCAATGCTAATCGGGCGAAGACAACAAGTCCCGCCAACAGGACGCGGCCTCATTGACTGGCTCTTCCCAACACTCTTCATGTCCGAATCCGACTTCATCAAGAAATGCGGACTAGACGCATATTTTTTTATGCGCTACCTCGTCATGCTTATCTTCATCTTCTTCACAGCGTCACTAATTATCCTCCCCATCTTACTGCCGATCAACGGCGCACACACATCATCTGGCACCGCGACTGGCCTCGACAAGCTGGCGTGGGTGAATATTGGTGCGAACGACACGAGCCGTTATTGGGCGCACTTGATCCTCGCTGTCGTGTTTATAATATTCCTGTGCGCCGTATTCCATCACGAGATATCTGCTTATGTGACCATGCGCCAGCTGTATCTAATGTCTCCTCAGCATCGATTGCGAGCAAGTGCCACGACGGTGCTAATTCGTGCTATTCCCCACAGTTTGTGTGATACTGAAAAGATCAAGTCGATTTTTGATGTCCTTCCTGGCGGTGTGCGAAACGTTTGGATTAATCGCAACTTGGAATCGCTGTCTGAGAAGATTACAGAACGGGATGAGACTGCGTCAAAACTTGAGCATGCGGAGACTCTGTTGATACAGAAAGCATCAAAAGCGCACAAGAAGCAGCTCAAGAAAGCGCAGGAAAGTAAGAAGAAAGGTGACCCAAGTGGCAGCGAGATGGACGTGCGATTAGATGAAACCGGAGCACCCATGCGGGCTTGGAAGAAGTACCTGAAGGACAAAGATCGTCCAAAGCACCGCGTTCCTAAATACAAATATTTTCCGGCGTTGCCTGGATTTTCTACGAAGGTGGACACAATTGAATATTGCCGCACTCATCTCAACAAGCTCAACGAGGAAATTGAGGATATGCAGCAGGACGAGAAGCAGTATCCGTTCATGAACTCATGCTTCATTCAATTTAACAATCAGATCGCAGCGCACATGGCTTGCCAGTCCCTCGCGAGCGAGTCGCCACAGCACATGGTCCCCCGCCTGGTCGAGATCAATCCGAATGATATTGTCTGGAGCAGCATGCGCATCAAGTGGTGGGAAGCGTTGCTACGCACCTTGCTCACCATGGGTGCTACTTGTGGTCTGATTGTCGGATGGGCGTTCCCTGTAGCGTTTGTCGGTATTATTTCTCAGCTCAGTTACCTGACCAGCGCTTTGCCGTTCTTAGACTTTATCAATGACATGCCACCGGCGATTAAGGGTATTGTTTCCGGTATTCTGCCGCCCGCTGCGTTGGCTGGTCTCATGGCATTGTTGCCGATCATTCTGAGAAGTAAGTTGTTTGTTTATAAGGTTCCAATGTGGCGGCCGGCTGATCAACCGTAGTATTTGCTACACAACGAGGTGCATCGACCGGTGTGCAGGTCGAGGAGATCGTTCAGGGTTCGTACTTTAGTTTCCTATTTGTGCAGGTCTTCTTGGTCGTCACGATCGCGAGCTCGATCACGACGGTCATTCAACAGCTCACGGAAAATCCGACGTCGATTCCCGGTTTGCTGGCGTCGAACCTGCCAAAGGCGTCCAATTTCTTCTTTTCGTACCTGATCCTGCAAGGTCTAACGGTGAGCGCGGGCGCACTTCTCCGTGTCGGTCCGCTCATCATGAAGCTGGTTGTCGGCCCGCTAGTGGACGTTACTGCTCGGCAAAAGTTCACTCGCCTGACGACCTTGTCGCACGTGAAGTGGGGTACGTTCTATCCAATCTACACTAATCTCGGCGCGATCGGGATCGTTTACACGATTATTTCTCCATTGATCATGCCGATGAGTTTGATTTCGTTTTCGTTGTTCTACGTTGCCTATCGGTATATGTTTATATACTGCAACTACAATCCGATTGACTCTGGCGGGCTCTACTTTCATCGAGCGATTAACCAGTTGTTTACGGGTGTCTACGTGATGGAATTGTGCCTCGTGGGCTTATTCTTCCTTGTGCGGGACGCTGACTTGAAGGCTTCGTGTACGGCGCATGCGATCATAATGATCGTCGTATTCATCTTCACCGCGATATATCAGATCGTGCTGAACAACTCAATCGGTCCGCTTTTTACTTACCTCCCCGTTTCGCTTGAATCAAGGGCACAGATTGCCATGAAGCATTGGGAGAAGGCGAATCGACGGCCGTTACTAGCGAGTTCGTCGTCCGTGAAGAGTTACTCGGCGATCGAAAGCGCCGAATCGATGAGCGTGGAAGTCAGCAAGAGCGATCTGAAGAAGAAACTGAGTCGTGGTGACAGCATTTCGGAGACTGAGCTGCACAGCCAGAGTGGGTCGGAACTCGCACCGTATCAGACGGATAGTAAAGATACTGTTGACCTTGATACCGGCACGCCGTTGGTGCAGTCGCCGCTTGCACAGTTGTTTGCTGCGTTCAAGAAACCGATTACGACAACTCTTGTCAGCGTGCCGGGGCGGTTTGTAGGCGACGTTGGCACGAGTGTTGGCGCGCAGATTGGAAGTACGGCGAATAAGCTGGGAATTAGCAAGCAACTTGGACATATCAAGAATGTTACGGATTTGATATACACGGGCAACGATTCCGCGGCGTTGGAAGCGGAGTTGGCACGGAATTCAAAGGATGCGATGTTGCTCGAAGGTGTGGCCGAGGATCTTGAGGACCTAAGCTCCGAGGAGCGGGACTTCTTGGTGAATCGGGCGTTTCGACACGAGGCACTGCGGGCAAAGAAGCCGGTTATATGGATTCCGCAGGACGAATTGGGTGTTGCTGAGGACGAGATCAGGATTACGCGAGAGTTGTACACGAACGTCTTGATATCATCGGACAATGCGGCGCTGAACGTGAGAGGTAAAGTCGTGTTTGGAGGACGGCCGCCGGATTATGATATCAAGTCCAAGATTGCATTGTAGACCGGCCGAGAATAAAATGTGTTTGTGATGATAATCCTTTGGAGTCTTGGGGAAGGTTGCATTCTTACTTTTCGTGCCGATAGATATGTATGAATAGTTTTGACGATTACTTGGGATTAGAATATTAGAGTAGTTAACAGTTTATTTCTGCGAAGTACAGTATGTATTTAAGGGCAAGGTTAAAGTTTAACTCTGTCGGCAGCAACTTTCGTGAGAAGTGCGTTCTAGAATCCGTCATGAGGGCCAAGTTGTGACGTCATCGGATACATAGCTTGGTGATTAGCGCGGATCTTTTTACGCAATGCAACAGAAAAAAAACAGGGAAAATTAGTACAAGTACGATTGCGACTGCAAAGAGAGACTGTGAATGGCAACTCTACTTCATGACGAAATCGAAAGATCGACAAAACCCAGAGCCCATCGCTGCTGGTAGAAAAAACTGCCATCCCTGACCCGTTCTTCTAGGATGGCGCTGATCTCCGCAGTGTGTATTATAGTATGCAGGGGCAGACACATTAAGACTGAGAATATGGCTTGGGTCAGAGTGGTTCAATTGTCCGGAAAAATACTAGCGCGCGAATAGTGCGAATGGACTAACCATAAGCAGGTCAAGTAGTTGCTTTTTCTGAGCTGGCAGGGCCCGTAATGTATTATTATTATTTTGCAGTTGGCTGCTGCTTTGTTTTTCGCTGCTGGGTCAGTTGGTCCGCGGCTCAGATGAGAGAAGCAGCGCGTGCCACAGCAAAACACCAGATGACGGCCGTTTGAAATATCTGTCGCCCACCGCCTCTTGCTCTTCCTTGCCCTCATCCTCACAGCACTCCTGTATGACAGTATCTGCCATGACTGAATCATCCTCCGCTCCTGTCTCGCCCACCGCAACCGGCGTCGAGGAGGCGATCCCTCTCGAGATCATTGACCCAACCACGGTCCTCATCCAGCGCCTCGACGCCTGGCGTCATGTAGTCGATCTCCTGTATGACTATGCCGAGGGTCATCGGATTATGTACCACAACCTATCCCGAGACTACGAAAGGATCTCAAAGACAATGCAGGAGGCACCGCGCTTCGACTCGGTCGAGACCGTGCCCGAGAACGGCGACAAGCCCGCCCATGAGGGCATCTCGGGCGGCTTCTTTGCCCTCCGCGATAAGTCCGAGGGCCTCATCAATGCCGCCATCGAAGCTGAAAAATCCATCAAGGCCTCTGTCATTCCCCATATCGAGAGAGTGAGCCACGACATCAAGGAACATATCAGGGGTCTCAAGTCGAATGGTTTCAAGGGCGTCAAAGATGTCGAGAAGGCCCGTGGGCTCACGCAAAAGCAGATCGAGCTCCTCGGCCAGCAGACAAGCTCTTTCGGCATCTTCAGCGGCAGGCCCGATCCACTCAAGGACCCCTATATCATCTACCGTGGCGTCCTTAACAAGCTCGACAGCCAGATCATGAAGGAGAATATGCAGACCGACACCTTGCTCACGATCCAGCGCGATTTTAAGACATTCGAATCCCATGTCGTCGGCGGCATCCACCAGATGTTCAAGCTCATGGATCAGATCCAGACTACGTTCGCGGACTTCCAGCGGGAGTGCTACGGCGCCATCACTACCGCTTTCACCAACATTCCGCAGGAGTTTGAGTGGGACCAGTTTGTCGCTCGCAATAAGCACATCCTTGCCGATGAGAGTGCGCCCAAGCGCTCAATCGACCGCGTCAAGTTCCCCAACCAAGACCACGAGTCCTCAAGGCCGCTCATCGAGGGCGTCATCCAGCGCAAAAGCTCGGCGACCTTCTCCAAGACCTATAACTCCGCATATTACGTCGTTACACCGTCCAAATTTCTACACCAGTTCGCGTCAAAAGATTATCTCCAGAGCCCCGAACCCGAATTTTCCATCTACCTCCCTGACGCGAATCTTGGCGCAATGTACGCTAAGGAGACCGGCAAGAACAAGTTCAAGATCACGGCCAAGGATGCACTCAAGACGATATCCACCAAGCACACGTTCGAGTTTAAGACGTCGACATACGATGATTTGGTGAAGTGGTGGAATGTCCTCCATGAGGTTGCGACCTCCGGATCTGGAACTCTTAGCCGCGGATCGACAATTACCTCCACCGGTACTGCAGCCGCAGCTGCTGCTGCTGCTGCCACCACTCCTGGTGCCTTTGCAGAAGCAGCCGAGACCGCGACATCAGATCCAGAGTCTACAGAGTCGCCTGTGCAGCCTGAGGTCGAGATTCCGGTTGCAGGCGCTAGCTTGGCTTCACCTGAACGGGCTACAGAGTCTGCGTCCCAGCCTGCAGCTGACCCAGCGCCAGTCGACGATCCAGTCCCGACCCCTCTTGAGAGTGAGTATCAGACTGCGGCATCGTCTGTGACTGCAGAGCCTCCGACCTAAACTTCGGCAGCCATGGCCGACCCTATCGAGATAGTGAGCGGGGAGACTTTACTGGGGGTATGGAAAGAATAGTTATGTATCTGTGAAGTAAACGAAGACGTATTTGTATATGTATTTGTATAGGCTTAAATTGTGAGTTCGTTTTATCTTTTTTATTGCCTGGATTGCTCGGAGTGTCAGTAATGTTTAATGCTTATAGCGTCACTGAATTTAATGTATCCCACCTCATTTATTCACAGTAATTCGTATACAGCACAAACAATGTAGAACGCGATTTTTATTTTACTATCTAGATACAGTGATATTGTTAAATATAAAGCGTACATTTTTATCATCCTCTT
>JAJLTP010000029.1:28174-52303 GCA_030568275.1 Lipomyces orientalis
GGGGCAACGAACTTGACCCTAACCTGATGATCCCTGCAGGTAAGCCTAGCTTGATCGTGATGTGGCAAACAATTTGCACCAGTCCGCAGCTCATGATATATCCATGCAACTAGGTAGATAGATGTGACCTTGCTCTCGTCATATTTATACCTTCTGAATATCGTACGCTGGGAGTAAATTTTATTCTGTATAGACTTTTTATCTCTGGTGAATCAAATAATATTGCAAGCTCCAAGACCTGACAACACCAACAAGATCATCGCATGTAGCGAGGTCCTATATACCAAAATCTTCACGCAGGCACGCAATACTGGCTCACTGGCTCAACAACAAAGGAGCGCTTTATACAACTCAGTCCTCGTCCTTGTCTGTCCTCGGTGACTAGTCAATAGTAGACTGGCAGTCTGCTTGCGCCTTTCCGTTGTTTGGAGAGTGGATCTTCGCGTTAATTTGTAGTCGCAATATTCTGCGGTCGCCAATCCATTGCTGCGTCTAGCAAATTAGTCATCCTAAGAAGGCACGGGACCCACTAGGTACTTTTATGATCCTAAATGATAAATGATAGGTTGTAGGTGGTGTGTGCAAATTTCTATTGGAAACCAAAGACTGAGACGAATCGATAAACTTCACAGTCCACGATTGAAAGTCGTAGCTGAGACCTCGGCTATGTCTGTGATCACTCACGGTGTGGTAGACGATGGTGGTATGCTGATAAAGTTTCCAGATAAAGAATCATTTGTCGCACAGCAAATCGCGCAAGACAAGTTAATCCGCGAGGACATCCGTAACAATCTCATGCTATGTATATCGCCATCAAACGCGATCAAGAAAGTCCATTGCATAAGTCTTGATCTTATCCATCTCCTTGTACCATCCGAGCTTTTCTAATGTGCTATTCATATGCATCCGTGCGAGAACTGGTCCCATCTGCTTCAACATCACATGCTTGAATTTCTCCCGAACGTGTTTTTCAAAGGCCGAATTCTCGCCGTATACAGTCGGAATCAGACGTTCCAGCTCAACTACTAATCCCCATAAGCATTCGCGAAAGTCGATCGAATACTGCGGCAAGGTCTTGCTGCACTCTCCATCCAGGATGACATAAAGTAAAACAACAACGAACCGCATCATATGCGCCAATCTGACAGGCGCATATTCAGGCAGCTGCGATCGCACTTCATCTTGCATAAAATACTCAATTCCAAGGAGCCCAATCGCCATGTTCCAGTCCGCGTGCTTGATACAGTATGGGATCAGACTGGCCATCGGCTCAATGAACGGGGACCGATATATTGGGATTGTCTTTAGCTTGTAAAGCTCTTTCAGCTTCAATAAAACTTCGCGTGCCATCCGATCGTTTTCAATGTCGAAAACTTCTGCGAGACCCGTGTTGGCGATCTTGTGCTCTATATTATAGACCACATTGGGCGAGTCGGGGAATTCATAGCCACATGATGAGCATTCCTGGATATCAGTGTACAATTGCACACCAGTATGAGAATTTGTTGAATATGGTTGAAAGGCTGTACCGCATGTGGGACATAGAAAATCGTTTCGTGGGTCTGGTCTAAGCGAAGCCGGACAGCATGCCGTGCATTGGCAGTCGAAAAAGTACTGGGTCCGCAACGCCTTTTTGCGTCGAGGCATTGGCATAGTGTTGTCAGTATATGTGATATATATTTCCTCGCCTTTCCTGATCGGTCGGACGGCGCGGACCATGAGCACGTTCTTCTCGAACACGATAACGGCGTTTGGGTCGCATGAGTGATTGATCAGTGAAATAGATGTGTCGAACATAATACCCACAATGTCGTAAGTTGGAAGTGGTATTGAAAAACTGTTGGTCATTATCTACTAATGTCAGCCAATGTAGCTCCGCTGGACATACCAGCGAAACTCACTTTACAAAGCATCTCGACCACCGTCTCCAAAGTCAATTCCGTACCAGAATATTCCTTGGCGCCTTTGCTCATAACTACTGACGTTTCGAAATCCTCCGTGTTACGTCGATCGTCGATATGTGACCTTAAGGTCTCCATTGCACTGTAGAATCTTTGACGTTTGTTGCCTGGAATCAACAGAATCCGCATCAGGAGGATAACGGTTGATGGCGGGACTTGCGGGGCTAAGGTTGCGAGTATTTTGCATTCTCGTTTATGATAGGCTTTCCAGTCCTGCAATTGGCATTCCTGACCCAGTTAGCAAACGATTTCGATTTGATTAGCCGTAGTATGCATACTTGTGAGCAGTAATAAGTAGAACGGCATTTCCCACACGAGAACACTTTCGCAACGGTCCCTGCTTGAATGCTGTCACCAGTGGCGGCTGCAAAAAGAAGACAATTAGCGCAGATGCGTGAACGATAGTCGCTATCTGGGACCCACACCTCCGGCATCTTTCTGAATATTTCAGAGTCTGACAGCGCGTCATATTAGTCTTGCTCTTCGCAATATTGTGATGTCAACAATGACTTACTTACATGCAGGAAAGTTTTTAGCCGCCACTAGACCATTACCACGACCTGGGAAATCTTTTTTGATTACTTCTTCAGGTAAATCCATTGTCGTAGCGATGTCTATTGATCACGGTTAGGAAAAGAATCGCTAACATGGACCAACTTTTTATTGGTGAAGCCGCAGCGCGACGCGTCTCGGCATCCACAAATAACTCAATTCGTCCCCGTCTGGTGTGAAAATTGGCCTTGCGTACTCAGATTGAATGAGATTATTGGAAGCTTGAAATTATTAATTGTATGGTTTGAGGCACCTCGAATTCTACCCCAATGGCCAAGACTATAGAGATATTAGCTTTTCAAGCAGTTACGAAGGAGCTTAAAGTTAGTCTACGCAAAACGTCCGTAAGGCCCTTGAAATGTAATTACGAAATATCTATATATCCAAATTGCTAACCATTGTCTCAGGATCTAGACGCCAGTATTTCTTGGTCGTGTCCATTATTATCTAAAGCCGCCAAGACTGTCTCGATAGATAAGATCCGAGTGGCTACACTTCCATTAGTTAAGCACCCCTCCAACTGGCAACTGCTCTTTCGTGGGTTATGGTGCCAAATTAGGCTCCGTCAGGAATCTTCGCGTAGTTGAATCCCACATGGACCTGAAATGACATCTAGCGACGCGAGTCCAGATTTTGATCTCACCCTCAAACCGACTATGTATGGGTTTCGTGGCGTTGGGACTTCTCGAACTCCCAAGCCAAAAAAAATTTGGTTGCCGCTCTGAATCATCATTTAATCGCAACCAACCGCCTACGTTAAAGATGATGCGAATAGTGTAGGTGTACGTTTTTATTGAACAGGCATGATATATACTCATTGACATAGGAAACCCAAAAATGCGCGTTCGAAGCGTGCGATGGACAATCGTGCGTCAAAGGTGATCGAGAACACCAAGAAGGCGCTAACAGTCCGTGGTTCCACATGCGGCATTCTTGTTCAGAATGCAATGGCGGATATTGTATGCGGATGAGTTTTTCTCTATTTATCAGACGGTTTGGCAGCGTCTAACGAATGCAGGCTGCGTACAAACAACCAGACATCAAGAAGTTCCAGAAAAAGAACGAAATTCACCCATTTGAAGATGTCTCTTCGCTGGAATTTTTTTCGCAGAAAAATGACGCTTCGCTAATTATTTTTGGCTCAAACTCGAAGAAAAGACCGAATACCTTGACATGGCTGCGTACGTTTAATTATCAAGTCCTAGATATGTTCGAGTTGAAGATCCTTAACTACAAAACTATGTCAGATTTCAAGGTACTTCTCTCTACTGTCGATAGTTTGGCACTGAGTTACTAACTGAGTAGACACTGGCTATTAATGTCGGCATGAAGCCAATGTTTTCGTTCGTGGGCCCGATTTTCGATTCCCATCCCCATTACCAAATGGTGAAATCAATGTTCCTCGACTTTTTCCGGGGCGAGCAGATTTCGATGCTCGACCTGGCCGGCCTCCAGTATATCATCTCCGTCACTGCTTCTGGAGATGGTAACATCAGCGTATATAGCGGGGACACCTCGAACCTTCCACCGATCAATTTCCGCGTTTATAGGATTAAGACGTACAAGAGTACGACTCAGAACAAGGTGCCGCGGGTTGAGTTAGAAGAAATTGGCCCGCGGTTTGATTTCCAGGTTGGTCGCGTCCGGGAGGCTGATCCTGATATGCAGAAGCAAGCTATGAGAATTCCGAAGGAGCTACAGCCCAAGGCGAAGAAGAATGTCGAGACAGATTTATTAGGTGATAAAGTTGCTACTATCCATGTTGGCAAACAAGATTTGATGAAGATGCAGACGAGAAAAATGAAGGGTCTTAAGAAGCAGAGAAAAGAGGAATTTGAGGAACAGGGAAATGATGAGTTTGAGGATATTATTGTCTCCGATGAAGAGCAGCCAAGGAAGAGAAAGCGGCAGATTGACTAAGATATTTGTGTACATTGCATTACGTTCTCTGCTTATAGAGTGGCCCCTTGTATGAGTTCAATAAAAAAAGCTCTGTAAAATACACATCTATTCGTACATCTATCAATACTAAATATATCCCGTGAAATGTCACAATTTTTTAAATCCAAACTGTCCGCACTATGTACATCTTAACGCCGATCTTCCTTAAAATACTCCTAGTTACGATCCGGCTTCCTTGAATTATTATTTATAAGGCGCAAGAGGTTCCGCATCAGCATAGTAACAGTCACCTTCCCGACCGATGGAACATACAACGAAGACTTATTCTTGACATCCGGACTAAAGTTCTTGGCTGTCGAGAAATTGATGCAGACTGCACCGTCCTTGATGTACTGCGTTTGGAACTTGTAGTTCTCCGAAGGGACACCAGTGATAATGACGTCGGACATCGGAGCAATGTCTTCCAGCTTCACGCCAACGTCCGTCACGCGGTGGCTTCGTAGCCTGATACCCTCTCCGCGGGCAAACTTTTGAACGCTGTCAATGTCGAAGGAATAAACGACTGCACCATCATTGGCTAGCAAAGCGGCAAGAGGGCGACCAACAATTTCGCTTCGGTTAACAATTGTAATAGTTTTGCCATAAAGTCTGTTGCCGTATGGTAAAATCATATTGTAGACACCAAGATATTCCAAGATCTTGACGAGAGCCAATGGAGTGCACGGTAAAATACTCTTCTGCGTCTTCGCATCGTCGAGATAGCGAACATTATGGTACAGATTCTGAACATAAATATGCGATAAGCCCTCCACGTCCTTATCCTTCGAAACAACCTGCTGGAGATACTGGTCCTGTCTGTTGCCAAACACTGGGAAATAGATCATAATACCATCCACATCTTTGTCCTCGTTTGCCTGGACAATATAGTCTTCCAGTTCCTCCTTATCAACCTCTCGCAGCTCAAACATAAAACCCATTTCCTCGCATGTCTTTCCAGTCCACTCAGCATACATGCGTGCAGCAGGGTCAGCATTGGATAAGAAACCGACTAATTTGGGCTTCCTTCCAAGTTCCTGAATACCCTGCTTGATCTCGTTGGCGTAGACGTTCGCGACCGAACTTGCAAGGACCGTCTCTGAATTCTCAATTAGACTCCATTAAATTCGTATCAGGCACGCGAAATCACGGTGAAATCACCAATGCTAGGTAACTGGAAAGTATACGTACTGCAAGCAACCGCCCCGGCGCCGTCTGATCCAGAAGATGGAGACATGTTGCTGATAAAAATTCAGGAATTCAATCTCAAAACTATAACCAACGACTAGAAGGCAAGTTAATTTAGCCCGATAGAAATCCAAAAGCAGGCTGGAAACCCGGTTGTAACCGGAAAATTGGTAGCCAAAAGATTTTTCGAACGATCCCTCGAGATCCTCCTCGCCGCAGGACGATTGTTCGCGGAGGTGGCGCTGTTGGGACCATTTGATGGCAGGGTAACTTAACAGCGATGGCGAGCGTCGTTAAAGTGCACGCTAAAAGACGCTAAACCTTCGGCTGAGTGAGCCCTGAGCTCAGCTTACGCCGATGTTAGCGAAAATTTCAAAAGAGTGCCGTCATTTGAGAAGGTCGTACCGTCGGTAGATATCTAAAACCTGCGAACGATTATGTCAATCGGTTAATAAACCACTGACTTTATATACTGGTCCTGTTCAAGCCAAAGTTTTATTGCATTTAGGGATATGGAGAGGCTTCTCATTGATAAGTATCTGGTGTCACTTGACACCTCACCTGCAGAGGCAGATACAGTAGCGAAGAACATCGCCAATGGTGCGTTGTAATATAGTATTGTGACAGGATACCTCTTACTGAGTGTCGTTCTAGATATTGAGGCAAACAAAACACGGCTTATCGACTTTATAGAGAGTCTGGGACGATATTTGACGGACGAAGATTCGGGCCTCAGGGTTAAAGGTTTGTTCAGCAGCATCGAAACGTCAAGCCGGCTAATATCGTTGGTTGTATAGCACTGAGTTGTGTCGCCGCTGTCCTTTCCAATTTGTCAACTAGTAAATTAAATTCGCGACAAAGTATGTAGCCTATTATTAATGGCTAGTGACTTCGACTAACTTATTGGTGAAGTTGCCATGCTATCTGAATTCTTGACCGACAGATTAGAGGACGAAGAATGCTTGAGCGAATCCGCGGGTGGTTTATTAGCGTTAAGCAAAATGCGTAGTATTTCGACCTCTACTGTCAAATCAATAGCGCAAGCGTAAGTGGACACACTTGAGCGTCCGTCCCTCGAGTTCACTCTCACATTGCATAGGGTCTTTGCCAAAGTTGACATGAAGAATCATAACCAAGCAACACGATACGCTGTTTATTTGGTCATTGATGGTTTAGTTAATGGCCACATTGCTGTTCTACAGAGCATGAACGAGGATGCTGTAAGCGGATTTACACGGCTCATTGCGGGCGAGAAAGATCCCAGGAATTTGATGGTTGCCTTCTCCATCCTGAAAACTATTATTGAGAATTTCGAGATAGAAAATGCTAAAGAGGTTAGTTGCTCTGAATACTGACTGGTAGCCAGGATTAATAGTCAATAGTCTCTATTTGATGCCTGCTTTTGCTATTTTCCGATTACATTTCGACCACCACCAGATGACCCTTATGGAATTACTTCTGATGATCTGAAGTTGAAATTAAGGTATGCGAGGTATCTTCTGCTTTGACACGATCGGTCTGACATGGGACAATAGAGACTGCATCGCGGCGTCGTCTCTTTTCGCGGAGTATTCGTTCCCAAGTTTAATTGAAAAACTTACATCTAGTTCGACCAATGTGAAGAGAGATACCATTCTCACAATCATGGCCTGTATCGACGCCTACGGTGGGGTCGTCGTGGAGTCGCACTGGGAGACGATTTACAATTCAGTCAAGTTTGAAGTTCTGCATGAAGGAGAAGAGGATATTCCCGACCTTGTTTGTAAGCTATTGAAGACACTGACGGCAACGATTTCAAGTAGAATTGCCCCCAAAGTGATAAAGGACTCTGGGTTGGATAAGTTCTTAACAGTGGCCATGGATGAGTGCTTTCCGCAGGTCACCAATCTCGAATCACGACAGGCCAAGCCAGCTGCTAATCTACTGGCTGCTATTGCGGGAGGTTCATTTGCTGCTCACGATGCTATCGCAGAAACGATCCTGCCTGGTATTTTCGGACTGGTGGACTCGACATCAGCGGCTACCATTGCACAGCAAAAGACAGCTTTGGAAATTCTAGTTTTATTTATTGAAGCCGCAGGTAGTCTATATGGGTGGAGGACGGGGAGCTTATCGGAAACGTCCCGCGGGAATGGATTGTTGATACATAAAGAACCCCTCTTTGAATTATTTTGTAGGGCTTTGGTCAGTACACCAAGTGAGGAAGTTTCGTTCAGATTGCTCGCGTTACACGGATTGGTGAAACTCGCATTGTTGAAGGAGTTCTTGGATATGAGTGAACTTGGTATGGTAGCTCAGTATCTTGATGATGTGGTGTTGAGTGACACAAATGACTCGCTATGGTATGCTATTGAATATTCTCCATCTCCGGTCCAATAAAACTTGCTAATATCAGATACAGCGAATCTGCACTTTCGTCTTTGAAGGATCTCGGAAAGGTCAATCCAGACATCATTTTAAATACTGTCTTCCCAACATTTCTTTCTCAACTTCCCGATCCCGAGATTCCAGCAACAGCACAATCACACACTCCCAGGAAGCACTACCGAATTATTCTTTCTTCTCTGGCTGATCTCTGCGTCAACAAAGCAGTCTACGAGATCTTGACTGTTAGATTATTGAATAAGCTCGCCCTAATTGCGAAAGGTACGCGAGGAGTTGGTAGGTAGTCTCATGCTTGCATTCTCACTTTTTATAGATGGACAGGATGTTGCCTATGCACAGTCAATCCTCACTACCATTCTTCTGGTTATTCAGCGTAAGACGACCGAAAAAGAATGGGACATGAAGTTCTTCTTCTTGTCTCTCACGCCAAAACTGATTTCGATGACATTTACAGCATCAGTCGATCGCGACCAGCCACAGTCAAGAATTATAGCTAACAGCTCCGTTGTTGCCGTCACATCCGCTATTGTCAATCTGCTGGTGCGATCCGTGTCTGAGGAGGATCAGACCGAATTTGCGAAGCAAATTTGTAAACTATATATCACCAACGAACCGTCTACATTGATACAAGAAAGTGATCGAGCCCGAATTGCGAGCGCAACTCAACCTCTTGACAAAGGATTTGGTACAGAAGGGTTAGTTGAGATATTCACTGCTGCAGTGGCTGGTTTAAGAAGAGAGGTTTGATCCTTTTCTATGTTAGGATGCGAGAGGGGACTGACAATACTAGACTGCGTTTCCTGACCCTGATGTGCTGTCCATCGCTTCGAACTTGATTCCGGTAGCCTTATCTACGCGCAATATTCCTGATCGTTTAGCGTTGGACCGATTGATCGCTCTTCTCGTTAACAAATGGTTGTCCAAGGATGATGAACTCAGATTTATCGATTCTGCGGTTGAAGAGTTGAAGACTCGGGCTACTGGCTCTAAATCTATGGCGGATCGGACAAGTAGCCTTGAGTTACTTGCATGGGTATGTACATCTTATTTCGAATTTGTGATGTGCTAATTTGACGGATTATCATGCAAAGGTCGGAAAATCATTGATTTTCAAGGGTAATCGAAGAGCATTCGAAACCGTGGACCTGGTGTTGCAACTTTTGCGCGACGAATATATGGGCAAGGGTGCGTCGAAGGCGTGCGGTATACTTATCTCAGATGACGAGATTGTCAACAAGAGTAATTTCGTGGTAGTGCGGTTGCTTGCTAAGCAACAGTATTTCGGCTACTGTGTCCAGAGGATTGTCGAAGGTTTCGATTCTAGCATTGACAGCGAAGTGAAACGAAACCATTTAATCGGCCTTTCAAACATTCTGCAGCATATTCCTGGAAAAATTGTTATCCCTCATCTCTCGACCTTTTTGCCCTTACTTCTACAGTCTCTTTCTTTAAGTGACTCGCATGTGAAATTGGCTACTATTGAGACGATCACAGCTACATTGTCGGATGCATCAGATCTTATGTCAGAGCACATTTCCACAATTCTGCCGCACATCCTAGACTCTACTGCCGACAAGCCATCAAATCCACCCAAAGTACGAGAAGCTGCTGTGAACTGTTTGGCTCTGTTGCCAAGAGCCCTTCCTGGAGAAGTTGTACAACCATACAGAACCGAGATAATTCGCAGGCTAGCTGTCGGGCTCGACGACTCTCGGCGTGCCGTTCGAAAGGCTGCAGTTGACTGCAGACAAGCATACTTTGCCATGGATGGTTAAATTTGCATGATATCTGTAAATAAACGAAGGACCTTAATTGTTGGTTTCATGGTGGACTTTAAAAGTTTGTCAATGCATTTAATGAGGCGCGTTTGTTTTCTTGTGATACACTATTTGCCATCATTATATACAGGATAAAGTGGACTAGCATCTATAAACGTGATTTCTTACTACAGGCTATGCTTCTCTATTCGCTGCACCCGTGTATCAATGACGGTGAGCTTTCATAACTGGTACTTCTCTAATATCCGATCCTCAATATCTTCTAGTAAGTATTCATGAGTGGTAAGTTCGATATTTTCAGCCTCACTCAAGTAGAGCTTGTATATGTCTTGCCCTGGTTGAAAACCGCCGGCCATCATAGCAGGGTTCATACCCGCCATGTCCATTCCTCCTCCAGCGGCTGATACTAGTTAGCCACGAAAAAATGAAAGACAAAATTTTCAAAGCTTACAATTGTTGCTACCTAGAAGGATGTCATAGACTGACCGCAAACCGAATAGGTTGAGGAAATACCATGACATGGACGACACCCATCTTACGTCTAAATCTCTCGTAGCGACGCCCGATTGAAGGATCGACTTGAATCGAATTGTGAGAGGGAAGGGCAATTTCACTGCAAAATATCAGTCTGTTCTTCAGTGCTAAAGGCGAACGCAGTACATACTCAAAATAAAGCCGCTAAAGAAGAAGTTGATCCAACTCATCAATAGTGTCTGCGGAACAATCATGACCATATTTCCCTTTAACATATTTATCATTTGATCCATTCCACCTGGTTCGGCAAGTGGATTTGCAGGCGCCTTTGGCTCGTCCTTATTCTTAAATGCCTCCTGGTCTTTCAAAAAGATACCATCCTTGAATGACTGTATCAAATACGTTTTTCGCGACTGAAATGATGACGGGGGAATGAGCTTGCCATTCGTTCGTAAACTGGCGCCTCGCGCTAAAGATTGCCTGTCCGAGTTTGACTATTAGTTAAGACTCAACTGGATAGCGACAATACGCACTGTTCTCGTATGGCCAAAACATCCAGCTGCTTAGGTGGTGATTGTAGAAGTAAGGTAATGTAGTGTCGCAAAATACCGACCAGAATCATAACCAAGAGAATGGGAAATAAAACCCAGTCTCGCAAACTGGGATCAAGAACTAGATCAGGAGCAGCCGCCATGACTTCTCCTTCTCGAAAATGTTATAATTTGGCGATATGAAGTATGGATTACCCAGAGGTCGGCAATGTGCCAGCTTTGGCAATCTTCGATATCTCACAACTAGTCACAGTCACAGTATAGTCACGAGCTGCGAACGCGGGTTAGGGCCTCAAGCCAACGTCGTTCCTCGAGAGATTTTTTGTAACGCGAGCGATTTAGTGTTAGCTGCCAGTTGTGATCAATTTTTATGTCGCCTGTAAGAATACTCAAATCATATTTGGGAAATGGCTTCAGTACGAGTAGCAAAAAATAAGCTCACAACTCCTACACAACAATCTAGGTTCGAGCTCGGGGTCTGTATGGCTATTTACAGTTGGGAGGCTCTAGCAGTTGCTGTCCAGAACTTTTGGGGTGGACCAGATAGTGCAGATAAAAGAGACTGGATGGTTGGTTCGATAGTCGAATTATATGGTCCGTTATATTTCGCTCGGCCGAGGGTCTCTGGGTTGAATTGTGCTAATCAGCGATCTAGAGCAACAAGAGCAAGTTGATTCAGAAGATATTGAAGACAGGCTTTTGCAGATTATGGAGGATGAATTTGAGGTCGCAATTGAGGACGATTCAGCCAATGATGTATGCCGGACATATCCTTCGTTTGCCTGAAATGGCCGCTGATTAGGTACTATAGGTTGCAGAGAAGATCGTTCGGATATTCGAACAGTGCAAGGAAGGTGACTTTTCCTTGGCCGACTCGCTCTATCAAAAATATCAAAGCAAATCGAATAGCTCTAGCGCTCCTGTGCACGTCGTCGAGCAAGAAGAAGTCACTGGTGACGAAATGGAATAGATTGCCCACATCGAAATATTTGCAATAATTCTTCGGGTTAGGGTATAGAAGTGTAGAAACTAGATAGTTACTTACCGGACTGGGAAATGGCGTTCATGAAAAGTTTTATTTGTTTATCTTTTGATTATAATGACGAAAGTTAGCGAGGTTTAATGAAACAAGTTGTTTTCAAATATTCAATGACAAGAATCTATAATCGCGTATTCTACCGAAACAACTCCGAATGCAACCAATACCCAATGACTCAGAAACTGTATACTCACGCCGGGTCACACGAATACCCGTCACCTGGGATCAACGTTGCACCCGAAACCCATACACCAAAATGTACCCGTGCCCGACAGTGAACATCCAGCCTTGGACTCCTAAATTTTGGATAAGAAACGGCAATAACCGGGCTTTGCCTTTCGCACTATGATTCCCAGCACCAGTAATGATTTTGAATGGCGGCCTCGGCTTCTGATCAGTCGTTCCTTCCCACCACTCATTAAGCTTGTCGCGGCTAATAATATTGGCTTCGTGAACGCCAACTCCGTGAAAATCTATATAATGCCTGCCTGCCCTGGGAATATTCTGTTAGCATGCTCTCCGTGTCACGACCATTAGATACTACGTACGTCTCTTCAACTAATGCTCTCGCATATTCAAGCCGATAATACGTTACGTCTTCCATTACTTCATTTGCCATTGCACGATAGTGAGCACTAGCTGATGGATGAAGGTTCTTATTATTTCGTCTTCGATCAAGTTCTTTCGTTTTGTTAAGAAAGTCTCTATGAGCAATCAATTTTGTCTCAATTAACTGATGCAAGTCTGCTGCCGATAATTGCTGCTGCCCTCGTGCAATCTTTTTTCTTTCCTTGCTTGCGACTGTCACAAACCCATCTTGAGTTGTTGATACTGATTGCGAGAATTTGCCATCATAATTATCAGTAATTAACAAAGTCAAATCTTCACCAGTTTCTTGTGATTTCAAGAGAAATATTAATGCAATTTCAGTCGACTTTTCACGGTCGTTCTTCGTTGCTCTCAGAATTTTTGAACAAATTACCGATGGAAGCCCAGGAAACATAGCTGAAAGCTCTGTCAAATTTTCCTTCATATTGAGTCCTCCTGTACCCCATACTAGACCCGGATTTGCCTCCAGCATCTCCATATACATTGCTGTAGGCGAGCCAGAGTGTCTCTTCTCAATGGCTCTAGCTCTTTCAATTGGAATGTCTAGCAGACCTGCAACACGGACTAACTCAGGGGAGACATTCTGGTTTACCAGCTGAGAACTAGACTCTGAGGGATTGGCGGTAGATTGTGAATCCCAAACACTCTGGACATTCCTTAGTTTTCGTCTATTTTTCTTCTTCTTTCTTCCTGATATATTGCTCCAATCAGACACTGGACTGTCGGTTTCAGGCCCTGAATCTTGCTGACCGATAAACTGTAAACTGAGAAGGTCATCCAAGGCATGTGAAATGTTGTTTTCGCAGCCAGCCAGAATCAATTTTAGCTCTTCTTGATTTCTAGTAGGAAAACACATGGAGAGAAAACTGATTTTGGAATCCACAGGTTGTCTCTCTAAGACAAGAAAAGCTTGATGTTCCTCTGAATCTGTATCACAAGTGACGTAGCCGTCGGAGCTAGAACTGAACGCAGAACTCTCCACTGATTCGGAGCCATGAGGTGTGGACGACCGGCTAATTTGATCTTCATAGTCTCGATCGACTATAGTCTCGAAATAAAGGTAACTACATTGTCTCCTGCCTTCTTCTAAGCTAGTGGCGTCCAGAGCTATCGCCGCAACCAGCGCACTGTCGAGGTCCGGGAATTCTTTCTAAGCTCCGGTTAGCTCACATCATCGATTTGAGCAAAAGTTGTGCTCATACCTGTAGAACTAGCGAAATCTCATCAGAGTTCATTGTAAGCTGCGCTTTTATATTCAGTCAGTCCTATGAGCAATCGAAGTGAGTTGATGGAACAGTGTGGTTCATAAATGTCAACCGATTTTCGCAGGTCTTTCGGTGAGCCTGATGCAGCATACTGATCAAGGGAACCACACAGTTGAGTTGAAAGCAATTGCATGTACAGGCTAGATTCTTGTATTGCCTTAGTGTTCCCCTCACATGAGAATTCGTGCCTCGTGTATACAAAAATGTCGTTGGAGCTGATGGCACAAGGACACAGCGAAAGTTCAAACTCAATTCTCGCGTACCGTTCGGGGTTTAGGGTTAAAATTACCCAGGCAGCCAATCGTGTCCCACTTGGGATTTGTACCAGGTCTCCTAGCTGTAGAGGAATACACTTCATCTATTGCACGAATTCTCACAACAATGCGATCAACTATTGCTCGGTCAGTCGCTAGAATTAACAGTCGTACGATTGTCCAATCGCAGGCTCAGTTGTCGTCATTACGGCATAACAATGGTCTCCGGAATATGATTCGGACCTACTCGGCTGGGCACGGCCATGACGAACACCATGACGAGCACCATGACGAGCACGATGATAGCACACCAGCACAAGGTATTAAAATTTTGTTTTTGGTTATTGCTTGGCTGTATGTGTGCTAATCTGATGCGAATGTAGAACTTTTCTCCGTATGGACAATCGAATTATGCTTCGTACACAAAGACCTAACCATATAATATAGAAGACGACTTACATGATTTTTGGAGCCGTCGCGGCGTTCTTTGTTATTATCAAACCTATCGGTGATCGATCTTCTGTTTGGTAATTCACATTGTCCCAATTGGATGCAGGCGTTCGCACAGCAACTCATTTCCTTAAGTACGCACGTATGTATTTCCATGGACCGATAATTTGCAATACTAATAATGATCATTATAGGCGTATCCAAATTGATAGTGGAACTTTGACAGTATACAATCCATAAGCGAGAGACCCACCACTTGCGAGCATGGGAATATGCGGATATAGTGTCTGGTTGATAGACAATGATATACTTTTACATTTAATAGAAATGCCTTGCACACCTATTGAACACGACTATACAAGCTAATTGCACACATTGACAAAATTATCCGAACAGCTTTTTGACTCCGAGCAGAAACCACCAATGCTATTATATTACATTAAATTACTTCTTTGATAGATACTCCTCATAGCCGATGTTCTCTAACCGCTCAGCTTTTCCAAGAACCTCGTTTTCTATTGAGATATAGTACTGTTCAAGTTTTAGTCGATATTCTGGCATGAAAGCCGCGAGATTACGGATCGCAAGCAAGGCCGCGTTAGTAGCGTTGTTAATGGCAACAGTTGCGACTGGAATTCCCCTCTGTAATTAGTTAGCAAATTCCTTCATTCACTGCACTTGGCTAAGTCGACATACTGGCATCTGGACGATGGAATGCAGAGAATCCACGCCGTCAAGTGAGCTTCCCTTAACAGGAACGCCGATGACAGGCAAGGTAGTCATGGCCGCAACCATTCCCGGTAAATGAGCGGCACCACCAGCTCCAGCGATGATCGTCTTAATTCCTCTGGCAGCTGCCTCCGTGGCGTACTTGGTCATGCGGAAAGGTGTCCTGTGAGCCGATACGATTGTTATTTCAAATGGGACGCCGAACTGCTTCAGAACCCTGGCTCCGGCAGCCATCACAGGCAAATCTGAGTCAGACCCCATAATAATTCCAACCAATGGCTCCTCAACGTCGTTTTCAGAAGAGATGCCTTCCTCTGCACCTTGGATTTGAGCTAAACGAGTCTCGCATTCATACATGCTGCCGGCGACAATGTTTATGTGACCCATCTTACGGCCCGGACGAGTTGTTTTGCCGTATAAGTGAAGAGTGGCACCGCGAGTAGTCAACGATCGTTTGCAAATCTCCAATTCCGCATTGGGCGTATCCCCACCAAGCACGTTGAGCATGATGGCATTGGTAATGGGAGTCGACAGAGCCAATCCATTCTTTGCAATCGGCAGTCCCAAGACAGCGCGAATGTGAGCTTCGAACTGCGAGGTAGCGCAAGCGTCAATGGTGTAATGTCCAGAGTTATGGGGTCGAGGTGCAATTTCATTCAATAGAATCTCCCCATTCTCCAAAAGGAACATTTCGACACCAAAAATTCCAGCACCAGTGAAAGTCGCCACAGCTTGTTCGGCAAGATATCTAGCACGTGTCTGAACCGAGTCCGGTATTCTAGCAGGAGCATAGACAAGACTGCAGATATTGTTTGTCTGGACGGTTTCAACAGTAGGATAAGACAAGACCGAGCCGTCTTTCTGCTGTACTACCATGACAGCCAACTCTTTTGTAAATGGTGCCCACTTCTCAGCGTACAAAGGGCGCGAATGTAGAGCCTTTAGGGCACTCGGGATATCCTGCGCAGATGAGACGACATAGTTGCCTCGACCGTCGTAGGCTTGCGTGCGTGACTTTAGCATATATGGATACCCGAATTTCGAGCCAATAGCCTTCAGGCTCTCCTCTGTATTTTCGACACTCACAGACTCCGGGGCAGCAATTCCCTTCGCAATTAAATGTTCTTTCTGCAAATATTTGTCCTGAATAAGCTTTATTGTCTCCGGAGCGGGATGAATCTCCAACTCTGGCTTCTCCTTCTGCAGCTCGAGTAAAACGGCGGCATCGACATGTTCAATTTCAACAGTCAGAACATTAACTCTAGAAGCCAACTCTCTAACTGCTGGCCCATCGGAGAATGAACCGTTAACGTGCAGAGCCGAGGCCCGAATCTGTTTTGCAGGAGCGTTCTCCGCGTCAAGGATCACGGTGTCAATGTTGAGTCTGCTGGCAGCTTCAACAAGCATACGACCCAGCTGCCCGCCTCCCAAAATACCAATCGTCCGAGAATCCATGCTTTCTAATTTCGAAATGCGTCTAAGCTGACTCTGACGATGGGATCAACCATCTACAAAATTTCCGTTAGCAAATGTTACCCGGCCCTCGATAAAGTCACGTGATTAATGTCAGCGCTTGTTGTTACGGCAACATAACTATTTGTTTGGATGCGGCGCCAACTCCGCGTTTTCTTGCGCTCGACACTCAGACTCCACCCCATAGAGGACGACGGAGCATAATATCAGCAGTGCGACCACGTAAACATCCGGACACCTCTTATGTAGAACCTGGAGTTAGCAATGGGTTCCGAAATTGTTTCCTTCGACATGTTTGAGCACCAAAAGGAGAACATTCAGCCACTCCATGAGGGCCATTCTGCCGTAGCACTTGCCAAAGCGTTCAGCGCCGAGACTATGGGTGCGACGCGTGGGAAATCATCACCTGCACGAGAAGAGTTTGAGAAACGAATTGCAATGGCGGAAGACCTCGATGATCCCCTGGAAGTGTGGCTGGATTTCCTGCGTTGGACACATGAGTCGTATCCTCAAGGTGCGAGTGCCGAAAGTGGACTTGTCTCGCTTCTCGAACGATGTGCTACTCATTTTCAAAATGCATCTCATTATGCGAATGATCCCAGATACCTGCGTGTATGGATAGAATATATTCGGTACTGTGATTCGCCGGCGGAAGTGTTTAGGTTTTTGATGCAGCGGGACATTGGGCTTCGACTCGCAACGTTTTACGAAGAATATGCGCATTATCTAGAAGCAATCGGTCGCAAGCATCAAGCGGATGAAGCATTCAGACTGGGAATCGACAACGAGGCCAGACCTCTAGATCGGCTGAGGCGACGATATGAAGAATTTCTACTGCGCCTGGAGGCGAATCCTCCCGGTCCAAATGAGCCGCGCTCACCGGTAATGCCTATTGTCAGACCAGCACTGGCTACTAAGGAATTGGCCGTTGTTGAAAGAGAGGCCAATCCTCAGCAACAGCAATCACTTCAGCCACGTCAAACAGAATCGTCCAGACCACGCGCAAAAATGTCCATTTTCGTTGATCCGGACGGCACGGCCGCAGGTACAGCGGACCGTTCGGGCGGCTGGGAATCTATTGGAACTATTGCTGAAAGAAGGAAGGAAAACAGCACGGACGCTAGACCCTGGGACGGAGAGACCATGAAAATGCACCAAGTGCAATCAAATGCAACGCGAGAGAAACTGACGATCTTCCGTGACAAGGGATTTGAAGCACCGACCCAACAAACTCAGTTCAAAGTTCCCACGCCACCGCAGCAGCCTCAGCAAGGTCAGAAGGCGAAACGAGAGGAAAAGTTTGTAGTCAATATGCATGTGATATATCCGGAAGGAGAAGACGAAGAATTGTCATTCGAAGAACTGCGAGCAATAGCCAGAGGACTACTGCGACGAAAATCAGCAAACACGATACAGCAATTGCCAGCATCTGTCCATCCGGTCATCACTGCGTTAGCTCCTTCCTCAACACCGGTAGCAGCTCGCTCAGCTCTCGTCGACCAGGGTCCGCTAGGATCGTCCGGGAAGTCCGTCGTACTGTCTCCCCTTCGGGAAAAAGATCCTTTGTTCAAGCCATTGACTGTCCAGACAATGCCCCTGAAAGGTATGGAGGTTGTGACCAGGTGCCGCAACCAAAAAAGCTAACTTTGTATTTCCAGACTCGCCTGATAATACTCGTCGTCGTCCCGCATCTCCAACTATGACGGTTCACACACGAGCCGCGACGGATGAAATTTATAGCATGTTCAATCAGCCACTAAAATGCGATATGGACGAAGTAGCGACTCAGGGTATTTCAGATAGCAGTGACGAAGACAACGAAAGCGACGAAGACGAAGATGAGGATGAGGATGAGGACGATGAAAATGACAATGATGATAACAACGACGACAGCGACGACGGCGAAGATGCCAAGAGCGAAGACGACGAGCGTCACCCATCTCATCAAGACAGTGGACATGAGAATGACAATCAAGATAAAATTGCTGAGCAACAGGATGTCAATTTGTATACGTCAAGTGCAGGACATGCAGACCATTCCAAAGACATGAATATATTGTCCAACGCAACGCGCATGGTCCCTGCTACTCCTCACCAAGATCGTGCTCCTCTAGTGGCGAAAGAGCGCTATGGCATCGCAATGATGACACCAATTGTTGAAACCACAGAATCAATTGCTACTGTCACCAGATCCAGGACATCGAAAGTCAACAGAAATCTGGACGATTTTGACGAAAACTTCGAAAGTTCGCCATTCGTGGAAAATCCTGCTCCCCGAGAAGATGATATGACGACCAATGATGTTATGCAATTCTCCCCGATTTCGAATGACCGATATCTTATCGATCGCGCAAATGTGAGAGGGTTGTGGACGCGGAAACCGATCATTTCGGATTTGCTAGTTAATCCTATGGACGAATCTATTCGAAAAGTCATCCTTGAGAACGTGGATCCTTCTCTTCATTCGTTTCCTGGCTACTATCAATACGATCAGCGGCGACTAGCACGCTCAGACGCTCTCAAACGCTGCATCAAGAACAAGAAAAGCAACTCATTAAACGAGGATTCAGATATTGACCTGGGAGGTTCAGTTTATCGCCTGCGACGAGAACTTGGTGAAGGTGCATTCGCTCCCGTTTATCTGTTTGAAAGCATAGAACAAGACGAGAATATTTTGGCCGACCGGAGGTCTGGGTTACGTGCGATTAAGATGGAACATCCTGCGAGTGCTTGGGAATTTTATATCATGAAGGAGATTGAGAGGCGGCTGAATGTTGATGTGATTTTGCCAGAAGGGCTTCGCAAGCGGGCATTGGATTCTGTTATTCGTGCCAGGGAGCTGCATATGTTCAGCGACGCATCATGCTTGATTCTCGATTACAATGACCAAGGAACAATTTTGGATCTGGTAAACGTCGTGAAAGCTGAGAGTGTGAAGTCGTCTTCAACACCTGCGTTGGGATTGGATGAATGCCTTGTCATGTTCTTTACGATCGAGCTGTTGCGGACGGTTGAGGTGTTGCATGAAACAGGCATAATGCACGGTGACTTGAAGCCGGATAACTGCATGGTTAGAATATTACCAGGGACTCAGTCAGCGTCAATGACGACACTATCATTGAGTGATTCGGGATCAAGGCTAGAATCAAATGGCACGATATCAGGTCCGTACAAGGCTAACGGGGATAATGGATGGTCGACCAAAGGGATCTCGGTTATTGATTTCGGAAGAGCGATTGACATGACCGTGTACGATCACAAACGCGACGTTCAGTTCATTGCGGATTGGACTACGACAGCGCAGGATTGTGCGGAGATGAGAGAACTGCGGCCATGGACGTACCAGGTTGATTACCATGGGTTGGCGAGTATCATTCATATGATGCTTTTCGGCAAGTATATCGAGATCATGACGGAACCCCAGCCGGGACACGGCCGACGAAAGCATTATCGACTTAGTCAGAGCTTTAAGCGCTATTGGCAGCAAGATATGTGGAAGGAGTTATTCGAGGTGCTGCTGAATTCTGTGGCAGAGAGCATGGAGGGCATGCCGGATGGTCTTGACGACAGTGGAGCTCCAGTGAAGACGTTCCCGATCACAAACAGACTGAGACGATGCAGAGAGAAGATGGAGATATTTTTAGAGGAGAGCGGGGAGCGAAGCGGCATGTCATTGAGGATGTCGCTGCAGAAATTGGAGAATTTGATTTCTGCCGAGACACGCAAGGCGGGTCAGGGCATATGACAAAAATTTTGTGTAATAGATTGACATATAATTTAATAAGTAACGATGAGGATAAGAGGTCCCTGTGCATAGTATACCTTATTACCAGTTCGACAGCTTACGAGAGGACGGATCGAACTGTCGTGGGGTAAATAGTTATCGTCCGAGCTCATCTCTTCTGTCGCCGCCAGTTGAGCCGCGCCGCAACTGACACTGTGCGCTAGTTTGCAGCCGTGCTGGTACAGTAGCCCAGCCAGACAAGAGAGTGATAGACTTGCTGCGATTGTTCGGGAGACGCAACAGTGAGAAGGCAGATTTGGCCGTGGACGAGCCACGCTAACTCCAATGGTATAGTATAGTATAGTATAGTATAGTATAGTATAGTATAGTATACTATCCGGCATAACTTAACTAGCAATATTGTGCATGCACGTGTGCACAAGGTTGGAATGTGATTGGCATGGACCCGCTACGCCACAGCGAGGCTGGTGCACTGCCACCCGCGCATGGATGCGGCGCACGTGTCTGCGCATATTGAGCTGCGCGCGCGCGTCAAAAAACTGACGGCCTGGTTGGTGAACGCCCCCCCGGCCGACGTCAGGCTAATGTTCATCTCTGTCGTTTCCAGAACTTAGTTAACTAAAAGTCTACCTGCGCTGTGGAGATCACTCATAATAGTGTCGTCGTCGTAGTCGTCGTGAGCCGAGCCTGTGCTTTGTTTGTCCTCGTACTCTGCTAGTTCCTCTCCTCTCCCCTTCTTGTCACTCAAGGGCCCAATCCATCGCGCTCTCTTGGTCCCTGTCCAAACAAAGCAAACTAATACTGGTGCGCTTCGATGAAGTTCGGCCAGCAACTTCAAGATTCGCTTATTCGGTGAGTGCGTATTTTTAACGGTCGTGGGCAGTCATGAGACTAACGTCAGTTTGCAGCGACTACTATTACTACTACATCGACTATGAAGGATTGAAGGACCTTCTCGACTCGGGCCGTCCGGACGAAGAATGGACCGAGGAGAACGAAGAGGCGTTTGTGAAGGCGCTCGAGGAGGAGCTCGAGAAAGTGTTTGATTTTCAGAAGCTGCGGACGTACTCGATCAACCAGCGCGTCAAGGAAATGGGCGTCAAGGTCCAGGACGCGATTCGATCCGTCGACACGTCGTCGCCGCTGTCGGAGCAGGCGTTCGAGGACCTCGAATATGATCTCGAAGAAGTCCTGTCCGACGTGCACGATCTGGCAAAGTTCACCCAGCTCAACTACACTGGGTTCCAGAAGATCATCAAGAAACACGACAAGGTCACCAAGTGGATCCTCAAGCCGATCTTCGCCGCCCGTCTCAACGCGAAGCCGTTCTTCAAGGACGACTACGACGCTTTGGTCGTCAAGCTCTCGAAGCTGTATGACTTGGTTCGAACCCGGGGGAACCCCGTCAAGGGCGACAGCGCCGCGGGCGGAAGCCAGCAAAACTTTGTTCGCCAGACGACAAAGTACTGGGTCCATGCCGACAATATTACCGAGCTCAAGTTGCTCATCCTCAAGCACCTCCCGGTTTTGGTCTTCAATGCCAGCAAGGAGTTTGAGAAGGAGGATTCGGCGATTTCGTCGATTTACTATGACAACGACAACCTGGATCTGTACCGTGGCCGGCTGGAGAAGAGCGAGGGTGCGGAAGCGATCCGCTTGCGCTGGTACGGCGGCATGTCTTCTGACGTCGTCTTTGTCGAGCGAAAGACCCATCGGGAAGACTGGACCGGTGAGAAGTCCGTCAAGGCCAGATTCTCTCTCAAGGAGAAGAACGTCAACGCGTTCTTGCGTGGCGAGTACACCGTCGACCAGGCGTTCAAGAAGATGCGCGAGGATGGCAAGAAGTCGCCCAAGGAAATCGACGATCTCGAGCAGCTTGCCCGAGAAGTCCAGTATACTGTCCTGACCAAGAAACTGCAGCCGGTCGTCCGTTCGTTTTATAACCGTACCGCGTTTCAGCTGCCTGGTGATGCGCGGGTCCGCATTTCGCTCGACACAGAGCTTTCGATGGTCCGTGAGGACGACTTTGACGGCCGCAAGCGCGCTGGAAACAACTGGCGTCGGATGGATATCGGCGTCGACTGGCCTTTCAACCAGCTGCCAGATGCTGATATTGAACGGTTCCCCTATGCTGTCCTTGAGGTCAAGTTGCAGACCCAGATGGGCCAGGAGCCGCCTCAGTGGGTGCGTGATCTTGTCGCCAGCCACCTGGTCGAAGCTGTTCCCAAGTTCTCCAAGTTCATCCACGGCGTTGCGACTATGCTTCCCGCCAAGGTCAAACTTATTCCGTTCTGGATGCCCCAGATGGACGTCGACATCAGAAAGCCTGCGACGCACAAGGTTGGTGTCGAGCGGCCCTCGAACGGATCGTCGTCTCTTGTCAACTCGGACGAGATCTTGAGTTCCAATTCCGGTGATATGGATGAGGAAGACGCGCTGGACCATAACGGTGACACCCACGAGTATGTATCGGACGATGACGAGGACGCGGGCGAGAATATCCCGCTCATGGGCATCCGTCGCGACGGCAGGCGGTCACGATTTTCGCAAGGTCAGTTCAATGAGACGATGCACCAGCTGAGTTCGACTGTTCGCAGCTGGGCAAGAGCCTTCTTCTTTGAACCCGACCCAGCCCCCGGTCCGCGACAGCCAGCGCTGGAGCGTGTTTTCTATGCGCCGCCTGGCAAGCTCATCCACGTACCCGTGCGAATCGAACCTAAAGTCTATTTTGGCAATGAGCGTACCTTCCTTTCGTGGCTCGAGATTGGCATATTCTTGTCTGCTGTGGCAGGCAGTCTACATTCTTTTGGCGACCAGCGCGCCCAGACCGCGGCTTTCCTTTTCGTGTGCACGGCCGTCATCATGGTCCTGTATAGCTTGGGCTTGTACCTCTGGCGTGTGCGTGCAATCAGAAACCGGAGAGCGATCAGATATGACGACAGGATCGGGACCTCGATCGTCTGCTTCGCGTTTGTTATGTCGGTCTTCGTCAACTATCTGATCCAGGTTATCTAAGTCCCATATTTTTTTTGGTAGTTCCTTTGGAGATGTTTTGAATGACGAGCGGCCAAAAGTGTATATTTGTCTCCCCTTTGGAGCTTTATTTTGTGTGCATCAATTTGTTTCTGTTGTGTTTCTTGAGGATATATGTGCATTAATAGGGGTTGTAGATCGAGCCATGTTCGTAATGTACCATGACTGAAATAATGACGTCTTTAAAATTCATTCTCCGGCACTGCAATATAGGTAACCGGCCTTTAGAGCGCTACACTGTTGTTTTTACGCTCCATGGAACAATCCTGTATTGTACATTCGTAACATACACATTCCTCATGATATCATTCAAACCGGGCTTCCCTCCGCAGTTAATGTGTATATGCAGAATACCGATGTGCGCGCGCCATGTGTCGTTTATTCGTCCGACGTAATGTAGTTGTGCTTGATATCCTTCCACTGTTTCTGTAGAGCCTGTAAGCTTCCTTCGCCCGAAGTGTGCGACCGACTAAGGGGAATATTTTAACTTACGCCGGCGTTCAATTTATCCCAGTACTTGTCGACGGCAGAGTCGAAGCCACTGGTTTGCGAAACTCGGATTAGCAAAGTAACTTCCGAACCGCAATTAAAATACACCAACTCACATTTCAAACGCAAACGCGCCAAAAAGGATGGTGCCGACAAAGATCGAGTTCCGGCGGATAAAAGTGTTGTAGATCAGCGTTGACACGGCCTGGACAAGAT
>JAJLTP010000029.1:52403-85609 GCA_030568275.1 Lipomyces orientalis
GTCTCTTGTCTTTCAACCCCCTCCCGCTGCCCAAAAAAAAAAAAAAAAAAATTCCGTCCCGGCAATTAAAACGTACCATTGTGAATTATATAATTGGTCGCTCCCAAGAGTCCGATATGAGGTGGAGTCAATGAACTATTATCAAGATCGTAAATCGTCCGAGTTGAAGCCCAGTCTACATTGTCCCGTCCGAAGTAAACCAGGGCATCGGCTGGCCGCTGATTGGCTGCGAAAACCGCCCTGCTAACAATCGACTGTCCGTTTTGCGGCTTTGGTTCTGGATGTTGTACTAGTACAAGACCCTTGGTAGGTTCGGCTAACAAAGGTTGGACAGACATCGCGCGTCGAGGCGGCCGGCAAATCTAGTTAACCGAAATCTATAACACGCTCTGATCCGGCACATCTATCGCCAGATCGTTTCCGGACGGACCGCTGGTCATCGGGAAAAAATTATGACGAGCATGACGAGTGCACGACGACTTTCGTCGTCCACGCCTCACAGAGATGGAATGATCTACCTGACCTCGTCGTCCGCGCCAGACAACAGTTTCGCGACGACGACGACGACGCCGCCGACGCCGCCGCCCGAGGCTTCTGCGGCCGGGATTGTGACGAGTGCTAGTGGCGAGAGGGTGATTGCGCCGACGACGCGGAAAGATGGCAGTTTACGCAAGGAGATTCGGATCAGACCTGGCTTCGTGCCGACCGAGGACGTGGCGAGGTATAATGTCGCGGAGAGGGTGCAGATGCGACAACAGCGGCTGGTGCGGGAGAAGGCGTTGAGAGAGCAAGAGCCAGTTACTGCCGGAGCGACCGATGCGGAAATTGACGAGGCTAGCAAAGTGTTGGAGGACCTGGTCCTTGATCAGCGCAAGCCTGGTCCTCCTGCGGCACAGTCTGGATCGGGCATCTGGGACCAGGCAAGATGGCCGGCTGCTACGTCTGGTACTACAAGGCCGGCAGCTAGTCCGGTACAGTGGCCCGGCGCAACCGTGGGACCTCGGATTGCTCCCTCGAGGCAGCCGAAGAACGCGCCGTCAGATCGATCTAGTGGGTGGTCTCGCTCGAATTCGGCCGATTCGACTACGTCTCAGGATTCGAAGGGCAAGTCTGCGATCGATTCTGTTACTGCGACGACGCCCAGAGCGGCGTCTTGGGTGAAGACCGTCGACCAGGGACCTGGCACGTTCGCACCGGCGCCAGTGAAGAACGAGTGGGGCCCAAATGCGGCCCCCACGCCAGCTACTACATCCAGCGCCTCGACGACTAGGGACACGCTGACTTCGACGTCGACAGCGACACGATCCGGGTGGGATATGCGCAGTTCATCTGGGTTTGGTGGACGGGGCAGCTTTGCGGCTGAATCGGCTTGGACTTCATTAGAATCAGTAGTATCGACGACGGGCGCTGAATCGGATAGGAGTCTCCCAGAATCGGCGGTATCGACGACAGGGGCTGAATCAAATTGGGCTCCGCTAGAATCAGCGGTATCGACGAGGGGGGCTGAGTCACATTGGACTCCGCTAGAATCGATGTCATCGAAGACGACAGATTCACCTGGTACCGACTCGACGACGACCGAGCCAAGTACAGCAGGGTCGGTGACATGGGGTCCAGGCACTCCTGGTGGAACCGGCCTGCAGGATCGCGGCAGGTCAGGCTGGAAGGACAGCCAAGCGGCGCGTGGAGGCGGCGGTCGCAATGGTCGAGGCGGCTGGTTTTCTGGTGACACTGCGCCAGATTCTCGACGCCGCCGTGGACGGGAGGGCGGCGATCATTCGTCGCCCGGCCCATCATTGACGAGGACAGGCTCGAATGACACACCCGACATCGGCGGGCCGCGGCGTGTGGATCCGAACCGGCGGGGCCAGTCGCCAGAGGAACGCAAGCGCGCGTTTGAAGAATTCCTCAATCGGCCGCTGGAAATGAAACACAACTATCCGTCGTTCAACCAATTTGTCAATGCGCGCGGTGGCGCCAGAAGTGGTCGTGGTGGTACATGGGCGTCGTCCGAGAACGACAAGGGCGCCACTGATTGTGGGGCGTCCGAACGGTCGCCGTCGCCTGTCAAGGTTCTTGAAAGTCGATACGCCCATTGATTGATTGAGATATTGCTATGTACATATTTAACTGCATATAGTGAGGTGTGGCATTGTATTGTTAGCAAGTTGCAACATATGATATACAACTGTGGGTAAGATAGAGGGATAAAATAGGGAAAAGGGGATTTGAGGCAGGCGTTGCGTTGTTGTATTTATGTTTTATCTGCATATGGACAAACGGTTTCAAATGATGCTTGCGTATATATGATTTAATCTTAACTTCAATTTGCCGGTTTACGCTTTAATTAAGCCTACCTTATTGGGCGAGACACTCTGCGGCAACAACGGCTGAAGAACCGGTCAGTTGTACGATTCATAACTGTAGAACGACACAATGAATGGCACGGCTGATTGGATTGTCCCATCGACATTTGGTATTGGTTACAAGAACAAATCCGAAACGCGAGCTACGTCATTTGGGTGGGAGGTTTTTGTCCCAGCTGTCCTGCTCGGCCTAGTTTTTGCAAAGATCCGGGCACGGAGTAGGTCAGTTGCGATCACATGGACCAGTACAGAACTAGGGTCGACCGACCTCCTGTGCTAATTGGTTTCTGTATGTATGTATATATTTATAGACATGTGATTATAATACTACCCAAAAGTGGCGTTCGTAGGGTGGATGATTCCTAAGGGATTCTTGCCCTGCCGCCTCGTATTGCCTGCCCTCTGTGGTAGGCTTGAGTCTTAGATGTTGTGATGTGATGTCGATAACAGACAGCTCTATCATATCACGAACACGAACAGGACCAGAAGCAGAGAATGACAAACCCGGCTGGCAAAGAGTGCTCGTGGTGTCGTTTTCGAGCCAGCCAAAAATAGCAATGACGTGGAGGGGCTCAGCTGTCGAAACTTTAATATGGCGCAGGGGGAGGCGTTCGGGACGGGCGGCGCATGTCACACAAAAACCGCCTTCGTGTTCGTCTCCCGTTACCGTCTGCGGCAAATGCCGGGCCAGATTAATCTCTAATCAGACTGGAATAGTTGCGGCGACAGCAGTAGTTTGTGCTCGTGGCCTCATGGTCGGCAAAAAGCGGACTCGTGTCGGTCGTGAAATGGCGCGGATCAGGCATCGTGTGCACGCGAGGGGTGGCTGGGTCACGCATGGCTGGGACACACGAGAGGCATGTTCGCCACTATCCTTCCTTACCAGGCAGGTGTGCCCTCATTAATGAGTAGAGTAGATACTGGGAAAGTGATCATTGGTTCTCTTGAATTTGGTGTTTTTGGAAGTCTTTTCTTCGTGTGCAGTAAGATGAGGCGGCTCGCTCTAATTAGCAGTAAATAATTAGTGACATCAGGCCTAAACACGGAGCCACAAGTCGCACTACTGCAATTAGTGTGTGGAGCAAACCGGCACGCCGCGCGCTAGCGAAATTCAATCTCACGTAAGGGGTTCCTGGATGTGGGTGGTGGCTGGATTCATCAAAAATAGCATCTGTCTTCCCACTCTTTCCGTCATCCAAATTTTTACTGCTCTATTCACAGATCGATCGTTCTATTCGCGGATCGATCACAGGGGAGGCTCATATAAAACGCTCCTCCCAGCCCATGGCTACTTTGGCCATCGGTTACTATTCTTCGTTATATTTTCTCCCTCCCCTTCGGCTACATCCTGCCACTCATCCACGCAATGATCTTCCGCAC
Source organism: Lipomyces orientalis (assembly GCA_030568275.1). Lineage (NCBI taxonomy): Eukaryota > Fungi > Ascomycota > Lipomycetes > Lipomycetales > Lipomycetaceae > Lipomyces > Lipomyces orientalis. The sequence goes on from JAJLTP010000029.1 coordinate 56,150, forward strand.
CACAGCGCTTCTTTTCTTCTCCGGTCTAGTTGCTGGTGTCGCGGCCCAAACCACGGCAAATTGCAACCCGCTCTATGCCACCTGCCCGCCTGATCCCGCCCTCGGCGGGTCCATCGAAATCGACTTCACCCAGGGCTCCTCAGGTCGCATTGATCCCGTCTACAGCGCCGACGAAATCTCGTACGATCCGAACATGGGCATGCAGATGACAATCAACAAGCTCGGCGATGGTCCTACCGTGGCCTCCGATTTCTACATCTTCTTCGGCAAGGTTGAGCTCGTGGCCCAGTGTGCTCCAGGCACTGGCATTGTCTCATCTGTTGTCCTGATAAGTGACGACAACGACGAGGTTGACCTCGAGTGGCTCGGAGGCGATGCCTACCACGGTAAGTAGAGTCGCGGCTTAGTGTATCCGGGCCAAAAACCTAGCTGACATTGTCCAGTACAAACCAACTATTTCTCCAAGGGCCAGGTCGGATCGTACGACCGCGGTGGAATGACCGATGTCGCTAACCCCGCGACCACGTTCCACACCTACACAATCGACTGGACGCGCGAGTCGATAACCTGGTACGTCGACGGCGCCGTCGCTCGAGTGCTCACGTCCGATACTCCGGAGGGATACCCGCAGAGTCCAATGCAGATCAAGATCGGCTCGTGGGTGGGCGGGGACCCAAACAACCAGCCGGGAACCATTGCTTGGGCTGGCGGTCTTACCGACTTCTCGCAGGCTCCATTCAATTTCTATATCCGGAGCTTAAAGGTCACGGATTACTCATCTGGCAGTGAGTACGTCTACGCCGACAACTCGGGCAGCGCGGACAGTATCCAGGTCGTCAGCGGCTCTGCCGGCGGATTCTCCACTTCCGATGCTGCAACGTCTATCTCTGCTGTGACCACCACTTCGACCTCGTCTGTGGAGTCTACGACCTCCTCTGAGGAGTGGTCGACGACCGTGACCTCTTCTTCCACTGCGCCGACTACTACTTCGAGTAGTTCGACCGAGGCTTCGTCTACTTCCATTGCGTCTACCTCATCGTCATCGTCGACGACTTCGAGTAGTTTGACTGAGGTTTCGTCTACTTCCATTGCGCCTACCTCGTCATCGTCCACGACTTCGAATAGTTTGACTGAGGTTTCGTCTACTTCCATTGCGCCTACCTCGTCATCAACGTCCACGACTTCGAGTAGTTCGACCGAGGTTTCATCTACTTCCACCGTATCTACCTCGTCGTCTACTTCGTCTTCAACTATATCGTCGGCGTCGTCCAGCCCGATGAGTTCTAGTTCCGCTGCCTCGTCGGCTCTGACATCCACCTCGTCTTCGTCGTTTGCACCGGCAAATTCTACAACTGCTACTTCTTCCTCCACTTCGTCCATCTCGTTCGTCGTTGGTGCTACGTCTGCACTCTCAACTCTTTCTCAAACTACGATCGCGAGTCCGATCCCTGTTCACAATATGACTTCAATGTCTGTCGTCTCCACTCTCTCGACCGTCACGATTCCACCAAGCTTGACCACCGCAGCCAGCTCTTCTGGCTTCTTCAATACAACAACCTCCCCAGTCACTCGGACCGCGACCGCAAACGCAACGCAGACCACCCAACCAGTCGCCGTGCAGACCACAAACGCGGCCACATCCGCGCTCGGCATCGGCTCAGGTAAGCTCTCGGCCATGGTACTTGGCCTGCTCGGCTACGCGATCGTAATGGCTTGATCGTACTAGGTCGCGCTCGTTTTCTCTCTTGCACTTACATTTATTGGGCGTTCTTGTGTTGAGGACATGTATCCGGGTAATTTTTAATTAGAATTGGCGTGTCGCGAAACTGTGAGAATATGGGACTGCATTATTTACTGTCGGGTGTTGTGTTTGCTGTTTACGCTTGTACAGGTTACCTGCCATATGGTCTATGTGTGAATATCATGTAAATATTGTATTTAATTGACTAAGTATTAGATTCCTAATCGGGACTTTGAATATAAAGAGAGTGTGCTAGAGTTTGACTGCCGTCGCTACTGAGGAGGCATGGCTGCTAAGGTGGTGGAGGGCCTACAAAGATGAATACCCGAGAATGGCAGCGGCGGCCAGAGACTACCTTGCAATTTGTAATAACTCTATCTTCAATGCTGTCGGCATGGCGTTGGTGATGCGCCGTATTTTGTTGTTTCATGTGACAACTGGGTTCTGAATATCCTTGTTTTGGGGTTAATTGGATGCTTTGTGAATATCTCTTGTTCTGTGAAAATAGAGGAACAACGGGAGAGGCTGGTATAATAAGACCCGTCGAGAGCTGCCTGTTCAGGAGGCAGGCTTCAGTTACACAAATACTCTCCCCTCAACATATACTCTGTGCTATCACTGTAATTTCTCCTGAATAACCACAGTGCTGAACGCAAATAGTCATTGCGATAGCACATTACACAATTCCAGCCTCTGAAGTGGCTGTTGAGAGATTATTTAGTGACGGAAGAGACTTGCTTGGGTTAAGACGGCATTCCATGGAGTCAGGAACCATGAGAAAGCTTACTTTACTTGCAGATCACTATTCAAGAGGAACTGAATGGAAATTTTGTGCTATTTATTTCTATTTATTTGTATGTCCTCTTCGTGTACATTTCAGAGCAGATAATGAAAATCACGTGCATGACTATACGATTTTTTGCGAGTAATCAAACTCAGCGCTCGTAGACTCGTATATATAGTAATCGTATTGGACTTTACGAATACGAATAACGATTAATCGCAAACCGTATCCACCTCTAAACCTACTTAAGATTGCTGTGTCCATTTCACGTAAGAGTTGACAAGAGCATACGCGCAGTGATTCAAGAATGGAGAGCAGCCCTCAAACTCCTTAAAGTACTCACACGTACGAGGACGAGGACAGCAATGAGAATGAGACGTTACGTTTGGCACCGTTAGCTCCAGTGTAACGGGACCGGACTGGACTAGACTGGGACTGGACGGACTGGACTAGACTGGGACTGGACGGACTAGACTGGACTTGGACTAGAAAAATATATGCAAGACAAGATATAATTCGTACAATACAAGACTTCTTACTTGGACTGAGAGTGAGGACAAACCCCTCCTTTTATCTTCTGTCAGCCCAGGCAGCGCACCGAACAAAGAACACGTAACATGAACAAAAACCAAGGAGGCTACGCAAACAAAACCAAGAGACCACGCAAACAAAACACAAGAAGGAGGTCCTGGGTGGAACGCAGTTGTCGACATGGAGAGGAACATCTTCCTCGATCGCCTTGATTGCCTTGACCGCGCGAATATGTGCCAGGGTCAGGGTAAGCGGCTTTCCGACAATGGCAAAATAATCAAGGCGGAAATCGATTTCAATGTGGTCATCAGCTTGAATCTCGCGTCCTAGAGCTGCCCAATCTAAAATAAATACATGCGCTGGTTAATCAACTGCGACGCACTCCGAGCCCAGATTGCCCCTCTGACTCGAGACTCCCAGACAATAAAGTTTTTGTTGTTGTAGATCGGAATAGCAAAACCCGCGCTAAAAGTCGAGCTCAAAATGGAGGATGTTGGTTTGGTTGAATTCATTGTGCTTACAGGGCTCATAACCTGTTGAACACTCAACCCCCCCAGAGCCTCGCCAGCCCTTTCTTGTTCATAGCTTCCACTCTTGCGCTTCTACATCTTCAACATAAGGGTTAGACATTTGTAAGATGTGTAACGTGTAACTTCCGGGGGAGAGAGAAAAGAATAAACTGGGCACTGACTGGGCGAAATGGTCAGGGCGATATAGAACAAAGATGGCAGAACCTGTCTTTCTTCAGATATTTCCACTGGTAGCACGAAGCTCGCTAGGCAGCTTTTCGTCTCAAGAAAGACTCATTAGGTGCAGGTGGAAATGCCGCTTTAATTCACCAAGCAGAAAGGCTTGTTTGGCCGTCGGATCAAAGGGGTCGTTCATTTCTGAAAATCTTTTGACCAAGAGGAAAGGCTTGTGGTATGGGGACCCAATCTTCGATTTAGGGTTTCGAGGAAAGCGACCAAGTTCACGAAAGCGGACATCATCGCGTGGACGGACGATGGGGTTGCCGGTAAGATACTGCCGTTCGCTTGCCTATGCTAGTGACAAGGACAGTAGGACACCTATATTTGAACTAAGCTTTTGAAATTTGTTTTGAAGTCTGGAATAACTTGCGGTCCATCTCATTTCGTGCTTGGGCACCTCCACCCAGCGGTCGACCTGGAGTCGGACAAGTGCCACAAACCGCTGCACCACCGGCCACGACAGCTCCACTCTGTTATCGCCGCCGTGGGGCGCTGCACGCAGGAGGCCTCGGACGGAATCTATTGTGGCGCTCGCCGACAGGCTCTCAAACCCGCGAACCTAAGTGCCACGGTGCCGGCCACCGACATCCTCACATGAGACTGCGTAACGGCGCCCTGGTCTACGGTTTCCTACGGTTTCTTCTCCGTAGACCTTAGCCTGCAACACGACAAAATAAACCTCAAAGAAAACTGATTATCATAATATATATTATACAAAACAATTACATTAACTAACTACAGAAAAAAAAGACGAGAAAAACAAAAATGACGAAAATAAAAATCTTACACACTGCCAACACGTCTCCACTCCCTCCACACTTCACTCAACTCTAACGTGAATCTGTCCTGGATGGACTGCCATGTGCCTTGGTCAAACAGAGTTGCCCAGTGGTAAAATCTGTCTTGTGCGGTGATACAATGCGCGATTACCGTCTCGCGGACAAGGGAGGTCTGGTATATGCCGTGGCATTGCTCTTAAGGAGTCACCTTTTATTCAGTTTTGACTGCAACTTTTGCCCCCGAGCCAGGCATCCGGCGTCTTCTCTCGAAGAGCACCAAACTATACACGGAACGGTGATATTTACCGATCACAGTACTCTTCTCCAGTAAGTTCCGGGAGCGTTACCTCGTTACGGAAAAGACACTCCTCAGCATCAACTCGTATAAGGCCGAGTGAGTCTAAGATGTCGAGGCAATACTCCACTATCGACACTCTATCCCGATGAGATGGGCAATAGTTGGACAGCTTGCGCCGTTTCCAGAACCGGTTATCGGCCCGGTCATTCCCCCGCCTCGCACAGGCAAGATCCAGAGAAGCGACCAATCATGTCTTCACCACCAATGTATCTCTTTTCGCGTACTGACACAAACTGACCACAGAAAGGAACCAAACAGTTTTGTAAGAACTTCTCTCGTGACAATTCGGCTGACGATGAGACTCTGTTGGGATTCTGAGTCCACTAACAGCACACCGCCAGACTCGAAGCTGTGGAGACAAGATTCCACATACAGCATGGCTCACGGCAAAGCCCATGTCAGCGTTGTCGACTTGACAGCGAGCGCCGACCATTCGGTGCTCGAGTAATTCGTCGGGGGAGGATCTCCCGAATCAGATAATCAGTAAATCATTCACGTAGATGTACTACCACCATGAAGCGATCCATACCCACAGGCGTATGACCTTGGGAGCAGCAGTCGGTAGGCCACCAAGTATCACTGACAATTGCATGAAATTCGGAGAAGCGTAGAAGGAAGTCCGTAAACTTATCACTACGCATTTTGTAGTAAGTTTACTATTCAAGGACGAGCCGCACCGTAACCCTATTCGTCCAGGGGCGCGGGATGCCGGGCGGGCCCGTCGCCTGAGTGATACTGCAGGTTGGTCTCCAAGTCCACACCTGACGAGAAGGGATATTGCAAAATGCCCAATCCAACGAATAAAGTGAATTTGTCGTATGTTCTGATTGATACTTGTGATGGAAGAAGAACAAGAGAACTGACAAAAATCGTTGTGACTAGATCACTGCCAGATCTCAAGAACGCGACTGATGACGAGATTGTCAAGGTACGGCACTTTACTCTCATTTCAATGTTACAAATCCAGTTCTTTACTGTCTGCGATTCTGCTTGCTTATTGGGTTATTAATTTTAGACAAAAGCTGTAGCTAACATAAATAGATCCTAACCAATAAAGGCTACACACAAATCTTCACTCTCGTCGACGTCCGGCTTGTCATAGGTTTCCTCTCTGTACTCGTCGCGGCAGCAGCGGGAGGGTACGACTATTTCGTTGGATTTGAGAAAGCGAAGGCGTATACTGGTATTGGCGTCTCTGTATATTTTTTGCTCAATATGGCGTTGACGGCGTGGATGATGTATATTGAGAAAGGGACGATTTACCAAGGGTCCAAAGACGGAAAGAAGGTATTCTTATTTTTCTATATATTTTGGCACGAATGTGTAATGACGGTGTTTAGATTTCGGTTACGTCGACAACGAAGAAATATACGCCAATTTACGACCTCAAGATTACGGAGACGACAACGTCGAAATCAACACAAGCCAGGAAACCGTTTACAGATTTTTTCGACAGTCATGGCTATATAGTGACGAAGCCTCTGGAAGAGTGGATAGATGGTATAGTTGCATCGATCGTGCAAGACGTAGGTGCTCCGTCGACGGGCGCCAAGGAATCGAAGAAAAGGAAGTAAGTGGTCAAAGTGGGCCTTGCAGATTGGCATGTGGATATTGGGAAATTGTATCATAGCTACTAGTTTAAATAAATATGGGGGTTTGACTGAAGCTAGTACATTGCAGGCAACCTCGCCGTTGTGGTATCTTGATATCCAGGTGTTCACGGTTCTTGGATGTTTACAAAGACTCCTCACCTATTTACAATGCAGCATTTGTTAGCCTACCGATTAGGCAACCTCAAGATCAATATTATGATATGAGTCAATTGTCAAGAGCTACGATATCAAAGCCTTCTTAATGCCAGTCCTTGAACGATTGTATATCGATCAAATTCTCAGTGTTAACTTTCATCCTTCGGATCTGTTATCTTTCGAAAGTGCAGTGGCGTAATATAAACCCAGTTCAAGATATCTGGTTTTTATCCCTTCATATGTAAGTTGACATGCAGATGATTTCCTGACTTCCAAGGAAAGTACATCAGTGTTATGTACTGGTGGTTGACGGAAGAAGTGAGTTGACTATTATAGTTAACCCCCCCCCCTCCCCTCTTCGTCCCCTCGACACCATGTTATATATTCTCGACTCGTGCGTATTCTGAACCATGAGATAACAAACACAAGTCAAAAAAGCGTATTACTTCAGCAATTTGACGCCGGGACTTTGAATAAAGCACTGAGATTGAGAAGCGGGTTGAGTTGATTGTGTTGTTACTTGCAGTTCGTAGAAATTCATACCTTCAGGCACTGAGAGTTATCAAACTTGACTCTGAGAAACGAGAGTAGATATGACCTTGATTTCTGCCGTGCGGCATCACCAGAAATGAGAAGCCAAGTCGCAGAAGTTCTACAGAATCACCCAAACCAATTTCAACGAGAATACGGTTATACTCCACGAAATTGTATCGACACCAGGAAGGAAACTATACCGCTTTTACGTCCGATTAAGCTCCGTGACATGCGACCACGGATTGATAGGCTGCAAGCAGACAAACCGCTGCAGAACATGACCAACTCTAACTCGACCGCTAATGAGACAGCGAAAGGGTGATTACGCAACAAGTCAATCAGTACATGTTAACGTTGCCTTATGGCCTAGCGACGTGCTCGATTTCTTGCCGAAGTCAATATCTGAAAAGCATTACGAACCAGAAAGCGAATTGATGATGGACATTTAGTCACACAAATAAAGATTGATGATTTACTTACCTGTCAGGATGCTGGTGAGAAAAGATGATATTGAGACCTACGGATGCGACTTGCGGTTGCTCAACTAAAACTGTGATACACTCTTAGATCGTCGTTTACTATTTTCTACAGCTTGCACACTTGGAATGCCGGAAATTGCGAACCGTCCACAGCAGGACTCTGCAAACGCTTTTCACTTAGCATTTTCCAGGGAGCATCTTCCAACTGAGGACCTCTATTGTTATATACAGTTCATAGCGAGAACTGTGTCCAAAAACCTGGAAACTATTCGATATTTATGGCAGCAGGCCATCACTCCACTCATTTGCGTATCTAACTCAACCTTAATGTTTCCTAGCACGTCTTGTAGCGTATCATTCTGGTGACACTTGCAGAGAATACAACCGAGTTGACGCTGATCCGCTTACTATACACGCGCCTCGCCTATTCCCGTAAGTTAACTTACGGATTACACAGAAAATTAAGTAAATCAAGGCGCGCGTGCAATCGTAATCTGATAACTCTGATCTTCTCAGAGATTGGACTGAAGCCACAGTATGTGCGGCGGTCGCTAACTTGAGTTTTGCACGATTTTGACAGCCAACGCAGTCTCACGTTTGATATAACGTTGGTTGATAAGATGAGTGGCACAGACAAGCGAGCCGCGCATTAAAAACACAACCAAAAATCACAAAATTGAACCCTTACAATGTTGAATCAAACGTTTATAGAAATAGCTAATATTTTAACTACAGCCTCTCTAGTATACAAGAAAATAATATACAAGTCTTAGGTATATAGCTCTCACAGTTGCTTAGACATTAAGAAGTGGAGGCCAAAAATCAACAACTTTTCAATAACCATGTCAAAATCTATGAGAGCTATATACCTAAGACTTGTATATTATTTTCTTCTATATTAGGGAGGCTATTTTGAAATTTTAGCTATTTCTACGCTTGTCTGCGTGACTCGCTTATCAACCAATGTTATATCAAATGTGAGACAAGGTGAGTTGTGCCATGCCATAATTACTATTCTATACAAATAGGACCAATTTACCCAAAACCAAATTAAGGAGAAGCGCACAATCTTACAAGTCGTACTCAACAAAAATCAACTCGTATCTCTCATTCAGATATTCAAAACAAGTACATATTGCATGTTAAATCGTACACCCGAAAATTAGACTCCGGATAATATTGATACAGTATTTATATGCAACCCGACCACAAAGACAACAATTTAAACAGTACCTGCCAAAATAATTCTAAACACCAAAACTTGATTTAAAAACTTATATGCTGTAAATATGTACAATTAGAGTAATAGGAAGCTTAGATACATGAAGACCTTAGTCATCAGTTAGTTTTGCATCATAACATTGGAAATAACGTTTTGGATACCTACCGTCTATGAAAAATTCAACACAAAACGCCGTCAACTAAGTTCAATTCATCTCTGTTCGATTCACTTCAGCTCGTTGAGCTCCTGCTCATATAAAGCCAGTAAATTTTCGCTCTCGGAGATCGCACGACGGTGCCTCTCAAGCTCGTACTCAATCTTCTGACGCTTGGATCGGAGGAACTCGCGCACTTTTTCGGCATCACCACGAATGTCCGCCGGAATGTCCAACACTCGACTTGACGTTGGCGATGCAGCACGGTCTGACGGCGTTGACACGCGATCTGACACTGCCACAGTTGACGAGCTTGGATTCAAGATCGAGCTAATACTATTTACACGTGCTGTGTCACTTGATGTTGCGAGCCCAGACCCCTCTGTCTCCGAATTACGTCGTTTTCCGGTCGGCAATTGTACGGAGGGCTCAGCTAGTTGGTTCAAAGAATGTTGGATCGGAGGCAGACGAGCGGACTCCTCCGGTTGCTGCTTGGCATTGTCCCCAGTAGACTCAGAGGACGATTGCGATCGATCAGACATTGGCGGTAAACTAGGTCGCGGAAGCGGTAAGGATGACGAAGAAGGAGACGTCGAGCGGAATGCCCCGGTGAAGTCAATGGAAGGCGGAGGAGTGGATGCAGCCGAGTTAGAAGGCGACTGCTGCCAGCTTGGAACGCCAAGAGGTCGGACTGCGGGAGAATGCTCTCCTACAACAGATGAGAGGCGAGGGTAAGCGGGTAGAGACTGTTGGTGCTGTACTCGGGAGAGCTGACCGAGTGGTCGGAGATGAGGAGGGCCATAAACCTGAGGAAGATGAGGGTGCTGAGAGTCGTTATCATCACGGCGCGATCGCGCATAAGGCGACAATTGCGGGGTCTGGGCACGCCCCTTATGGACACCGCTTTCGCGCTCCTCGTCGGACTCGGACCCTCCACCCTCCTGCGGATGATATTGCTGCTCTTGCTGGAGAGAAGCCTGGGAGCCTGGCTGTTGCCGTTCCGGCGGATACTTGACCGGCGGTAGCGCATTGGGGGTAATTGGGGGTGCGATTCTCTTCCTACGCTTGATGACGCTCTTCTTCATCGCGACCGGCCGATGCACTCCATGGAGCTTGTAGTAGAGGCCTAGATCAACAAAGACCTTGTTAGTAACCTGCACCCCAGAACAACCATATGCATAATATGTGAGCCCAAGATCGCAGATATGGTTCCAAGTAAAGGACAACAAAGCCCTAATCCACACTCAGGGGACACCAGCGGTCTAGAACCGCAGTCTCGGAAATCTAGACCACATAGCATTCCCATACAAAGAAGCTCCTACCAACGTGGAATTACTTCTGACATTGGCAACAATTAGGATAAAAGTGCTTGTCAACTGAACGCCGGGACGACCAGCCTCGACCGTATCCCACGCATGCGACAAACAGGAGCAGAAAAAGCAAAAGAGAAAAAAAAATTTTACGTACCACATGCATTGCAAATCGTGTGGCCCACCTCGTCTCGGCGCCAAAGAGGTGTAATTGTTGTCCCGCAGTTCTGGCATGCAATAATGATGGCCGGGTTGGCCAGATTGTTGGCCTGATATTCAGGAGGAATAGTGCTCTCTGCCTGGCCCTGCTGCAGAGCTTTCTGTGAGTTGTAGGATGGTGCTCCGCCGCCTTCGCTTCGAGGCAGACTAGAGTCACCCGTCGTAGGCTGAAATTGCGCATCATCGCGTTGCTGTTGCTGGTGCTGTTGCCTTCGCTGCTGCTGGAGGGTGGAGGCCATCTGAGCGGCCTTCGCGACCCGGTTATTGTATGCAGGGCACCCGCTACAAGCTCTCGAGCCACCTGTGCCGTTACAGTGGCCGTCACCAGGACAGGAACCAGGAACGCCTTGATCAGCTGTAATGAAGAGGCTGACTGCGGCGTCAACGTCGGCTGCAGCGACCTTGCCTCCGGACAGGGTGACCGCAGTGGTCTGCGGAGGACGCTTAAGATTCGCTGGCCGCGAGATATTTCGAGCTTTAAGATATAAACCACAGGCGTTGCAGATAGTAGATCCGTCAGGAGCTCGTCGCCAGAGGGGGGTACGTGTAGTACCACAGTTGCTGCAAACCTGGCCTATTGATTCTGTGGGACCGAGCTGCGGATGAGCAGAATCAGCTGCCATTTGGTGCTGAACACTGTATGCTGGCGGCACAGAACGACCATTATTGTTTGGCGAGCCCTGAGAACCCGATTGCAGTGGAGGAGACTTTGCAGAGCCGTGCGACGAAGTAGGTGACCGAGACGAAGACCGGCTAAGCTGTAGTGGCGGTTGAGGCAGCTGTGACGACGGGGACAAGCCGTAGCTGTCGTCGCGACTGGCAGTCTGCATGTTGCCCGAAGAGGCTACGTCGCGATCAAGACCTGCCTCGGAGAGGTCTGTGTCAGATTCAGACTCAGACCAGTAGCGAATAGGGGGCAAGTGAGTGAAGTGCTCGGACGAGTTCGAAAGTGGCGGTTTCGATAGACCTTGAGAAGACGAAGTATTAGACGGGTTGAAGTGGTAAGACTCCTCTGGCCGCCTGGAGCCGAGACCTTCTCGTAGCTTAGCGGGGGTCGTCGTCGAGTGGAGATCGTGCGGATGCAGGACGGGACGCAGGAGCGGTGCCAGTGTTCCACCCATCACTGGGCAGGCATAGACACAGCTGAAAGAACAGGCTAGCAGTGGAAGTCGTGATGACCAACGCCAGAGCGGACGAGGGCAGCAGTACGAGCAAATGAGTGCGTGGATCAAGAAGCCCTTTGCACTGAGCCGCGGCACGTGACAGCAGATCTGATTAAATCGGCTGACAATCATGCGTATTCTGATTGGTCCGGGCTTGGAGCTAGCGGGCTAATACGCATCCGACGATTGGCTGCAGACAGTGGCGTCGACTGCCGAACCGGGTAACAGGGCACAGCAGTGAACGAGCCGCAGCACGTGCGGACGGGGGAGGAGAAACTCCACTATGTCCGAACCTCGTCAGCCTCGCAGTCTAGAGCCCGCGAGTCCTACAGGTCTTGTCCTGTCCAGAACAAGGACTGATTGTTCGGTTCCGTCACCGCGAGTTCTAGTCAGGACCGAGTTGCGATCACTCAGCATTCCGTGAGAATATCTGCCTTGTGCGCACCACAACTTCTTCGGGCAAAGTCCGCGGAGGATCTCGGATTTAAGCCGGCATTTGACTTGACGTGACTAGCGTCTGCCGAGGATGACACACATGTAGTGTTTGTTTCTTTTTTTTTTTTCCATACTGTAATCTGAAACGGCACACGTCGCTGCCTCAAGGCCCAGCACACATCCGATACAGGCTTTGTGGGACTTCGATCGCCCGCTGCTAGCAGACAGACAGGCGCTACGTCCACAACTGTAAAGCTTGTCCGATGGCCCTGGCCATAGTAATTGCCCACGCTCTGAGCCTGGCTAGGACTTAGGAGGCGCCGTGGGGGATCCGGATTTCGGTGGCGCGGTTTGGTTCTGAGTCAGCAAGCGTCAGGCCCGAGTACGTTTCCGCCATCGCTCGCTCAGCCTGCGAGTGCGATTATCGTCGATAACCTTGCTTGGCTTATCTGATGATATCTCTGGGGGTTTCGATGGCCAGCAAAACTACTTGCCCTTTGCTAAGTTCGACGCGTCTCGTCGAAGCTATAGAGAACTTCGACCATTTACCTATGCTGTCTCCTCTTACTGGTACGATTGGGCAGCCACATTTACGTCAAATCATCCTCAGGACTCTACTCGGAACAGCTCTACTTTGCTGCACCTCAAAACCGTAAGTTGCGCAATTCTACTGGCTATTGTGTGCGGAACAGATATCGATCGTTGATTGAGATTTTGACTCCAGTAACTGGCTAAGTCCGGCCGCGAAGATGCCCGGAGAAAGTTCCCGACCCGGATATCTCCGAAGGTGCTGTGAGGAGTTAATCGGACTTACTATCACTTCGAGATCTCGTGTTGCGAACACGGGTCGCGATTGGCGCACAGCTTGGCACATCGATTTTATGCCAGGATCAACAGTCGAAAGAATTGTATCATATCGCCAAGCCAAGAAGTCGTGTGCATCTGAAAGGATTGATCGGCTGCAGTCACCCGCTTATCAAGCTTTAAAATAAGAGTTGATATCGTGCATTTAGCTCAGGTTCATTCTCCAAAATGAGACTGGTACGCCACATGCAGTTTTTTAGCCTACATGTAGCAGGTCCGGATGTCGATTGACGAAGTGTCGGTCATATCGCCTTTGCGTTAGTGACGTACTATCCCGGCCTATTGCGTCTTATTCGTAAAATATTGCTTGACATTTGAGTAACATCATGCCATCTTCCACGACCTTGATGCAATTAACCGTATGCTACTCCCGGAGACGCTGTCCTTATTGCGGATCGTACTCGACAGGTTTTTACTTACTGGGAACTCTTTGAGGATATGGCATTGCATCTCCTATCAATAAGAAACTCCTGGACTCCACAAATCACAATTTAAATTACTAGGATATATCCCATTTATTCGAGCAGAGAATTTTTTTTTGCTGATATTAGAATTACGTTTTTGGTGTTCACTGGCCAGACATCCCAGTGAGGACTATGGCGCGACGGTTGCTGTGGGAACGTGCGCAAGGGCTTTGTTTATCGCGTCGCCCAACGCGCAACTTCCTGGCAACACTTCCTACAGCGCGCGACTCTTGCCATGACGCCACTATCCTCGTGAGCACACAGTATCATCAATTTGCTTGTTTTGGCTTGAGTCTAGAGAGCCTTTGATTTAATTGGATTATTTGAGCCATGGCTTTCAGCGCCCGGAAATCTACAGTTTTCAGCGCCCGCAAGTCATCAGCCTATAAACAAAGCGGATTTGGCAGCTCCTCAACTTCACGATCACGTATGTTGTACTGCTTTAGGAACCTAGGAGTTGAAAAATCTGTGCTGATACATAAATATACTTAGAGCCCGCGTTCCAAGGCGACATTTTTCCACTCCTCGATTTCGCTGAAATCGCAGTATGTCTCCGCGGCTGCGAATTTTCAGTGGCGGAGGAAATGTTGGTAAAACCGACGGCCATATTCGTGCAACAGCTTTACGAGCAGATGGTGGCAAGCTTCTTAGGAGTCACGTATGAGAATTGTGTGCCCATTTTAGATATTTGTAGTGAAGGGCGCGAAACCTTTGAATCTGCGCGTGCAGCACGGAGCGTTTTGGCATTAGTTAGAGCTTCGTAGGTCTTGGATTGTGTTCCTATTATGATTCTATGAAAAAGGGGTTGCTAATATTTGTCAAGGTCTAGGCTGATGCGCATTTGTGGCGTGGACGATTTGTCGATGGCAGATTTTATGCGACCGGAACCCCAGAGACTACGACGGTTGCTTTCTGCTGTTGTTAATTTTGCGAGGTTCAGAGAGGAGCATATGGGTGTTTGCGAGGATTTGATCCAGCGGAGCGAGGAAACATCGCTTGCAACCGAACGCGCTTATCAAGATGTCCTGATGTTTAGTGAGCGGGTCCACGAATTACGAATACAAAAGGAGGAGGAGGCACCGAAGATTAAGGAGACACAGGAACATAACCGGGAAGTTGAAGCCGAGTTACGGCGGCTGAAGAAGGTGCAGGAGCAGTATGTGGCCGAGCACGAGGCTTACAAGCGGGATAAGCAGCGACTGGTGTCGAAACTAGAAGACCAAAACTTTTTGACCGTACAGATGCGGAAGGAGTGCGAAAAGTTGCGACCATACGTCCTCGACGCGCCAAGTACATTGCAGAAGATTAATGACGAAATGAGTGAGTCTGTGCAGACGGGCAAAGCGTCCATCGAGAAGGTCGAGAAACGGCTGCGGGCCCTGGAGGTTACTATAGAATCGTTTAAGACACTTGAACAGGATATCTCGGCATGCTTCAAGATTATGGAAGAGACTGAAAATGAGCTGGCGAAGCAAGATGAGGCTAGCAGACAGTTGGCGCGACTGATGGAGTTACACGATCAGCGACAGATTGAGGTACATGAAGTCGAGAGGAAATCAACTGTAAGTCAATTAGGACAAATGCTTCCATTCTGAACTTCTAATTAACGCTATACAGCAACTGAAACGACAACTAGCCAATGCCGAAGAACGGATTCAACGACTACAAGAGCAACGTCTCCAAAAGCGCGAAGGTGTCCAGAAGAAGACACAGGAACTCAAGGAAGCTTATGCCGCGTTGGTTGCCGAACGAAGTGTCGTCACCCAGGAAATGGAAAAAAAGAAAGCCCTGATAGCAAACGTCGAGAAGAAGGTACGTGGCCTGTTTGGTAGAACAGTTGAACGTGTACTAAGTTAACGCACTAGCAATTGGACCTGAGAGAACAGCTGGAAGGCGAAATCCGGAGCACAACCAGTGAACTCCAGAAGCTGGAGGCACATGTGTCGCTCTATCTAAGCGAGATGGAACAGTGTATCACCGCAAAGTGATTGCCTACCTGAACGAGGCTCGACTTTTCGTGTCCCCCCTTTGTAGTTTAGCATCTATGTAGTTTTGAACTTGTGTTGTTCTATGGTCTAGGGTGATGTTGTCAACGGCCCAAGTAACAATGTGAATATTCCAGGGACTTATATATATTCATGCTGGTCTGAGCCAACGTCGGAGGAGTTGTTGGACCCGGATAGTTGTCGCCTCGACATACTGGTTGGGCAAAGATGGGACATCAGCGCGCATAACTTCCTCTCTTTCCATTATAATCACACGTAATCCGGTCTTTAGGGCGAGTGTATCCGCAAGAAGTACAATTGATTCGAATATGTCTTTGGCATTAGCCCGGGCAGGTTCCGCTAGGTGACCAGCGACCAGACCGCACACGATAATTACTGGCGTATCGCTCTTCTCAGTCGAGTCTGACGGACGGTGAAGAGCAATCTTTCCGGAATATAATAGTGCACGAAAGGCGACAATGGTGGGAATTGAGTAGCTCTGTATTTGGGATAATCTAGCCAGATCGCCAACGGGGATGTCGCTGAACGAAGATGGTCGCGTTGCAAAAGCGGTTTCCGGGTGCACAAGTAGCACAACAGGTGACCGCGGGTCCGTAGGGACTGTAGAGAGGAGTACGCGTCGTATGTCGCTAGAGGAAGAGAGACTTCTGATCTCCATACGTTTTTTGAGTGCAGTTCTGGTAAGAAATGCTCGCCCACACAAGACGACGGATTATTAGACTAGACGCGCGTAGTGGATACTTGAAACCGCGTCTGCTGACGCTACGGCGGGGGTTCGTACCGTTTGTGGCTAATTAACGTTGGCATCTCATCGCGTAGTTTCATCAAGTACGAACGATTCCTGCTGCAGCCAGCGCACGCTCTTGTGCAAGCAGTCGTCACGATGGACACGAGAATGCCGTTTGCGTCCGCGTCGGCCCAGCACCAGGAGCATCGTGAGCAGTTGGCAGGCGGGTCAACGCCGACTCTGCCTGACTTTGCGTCTTCGGATCGGCCGAGCTCGCCCATGTCGATCTCTTCGACCGCGTCGCCGTCTACGCCGCTACAATCAGCACGAAAGGGGGCACGTTTCCAACAGGGCCACGGCATCCAGAACTCTTCATTCTCTCCGTCGCCGTTCTCTATCTACAATTCACCGTCGGCGCAGCCTCCGTTATTCAGCAACTTTGGCTCACCAGTCGGCGCCGCGAATTCTACCACGTCCTCTTCAACGACCGCGCCAGGCATCAAAGCCCACCGTCGGGTAAGCCTGTCACTGAACCTCACGAAGCCACTACGCTGCACAAGTCTGCACCAATCAATGGTCGCGCCGTCACCCGAATCTGCTGTCGTGGCGAGCTCGCCTCGCAGCCGACGGAATAGTCTTGCAAGTGTACGCTCGGGATCGGGAAGTGGGTCTGACAACAGTGGCGTGTCGAGCGTGTCGACGGGCCAGGTCGGGCACAATAATCACGCATTTCATGGCATCGGCCGGAATTCAGGCCCCGCGACGTTGCAGCAGCGGGAAGGGTCTTCGAGTCTGTCGGCCTTGGGAATGGTGAGCAGCTCCGCAAGTACACCTAATGCAAACAATGGGATGGGGTCCTCGACTTCGTCTGACGAAGACGCGGATGAGGACTTGGAAGATATAGCAGTTGACGCCGAGTTTTCGAGAAATTTTGACACCGGCGATAGTACGTACTTTTACTGCGCTTAACGGGACCAAGTACTCATGTTTAGTTTAGCAGGAACCGGCCCAAGTTTTGCAATTGACAACCGAACACTACTGAGAAAACATTCTGCATCATCCCGCAATGGATCTTCAGACAGTTCATCAATTTCCTCGCCGAACACGCCTAATATGTTCCCGCCGACAGCATCGTCGTCACAATTCAACTCAATAATCACACCGACAGGCGCGCCAGGCACCGCAACGTCTAGCTACTTCCCGCGCTTCCCATCCACGGACGACGACATGCCGTTAGCCGATCAAGCGGCGACTGAATCAAGGCGTAACAGCATGACCAGTCGGTTGCGAGAGCACGTGAACTTCAGCGCTGGGTCCCCCGCGACGCCACCGGCACAGCCCGCGCCAATCCCGAACTCGCCCATCGAAGAAATGCCCCGTCGTGCGGTGGTG
Source organism: Lipomyces orientalis (assembly GCA_030568275.1). NCBI lineage: Eukaryota > Fungi > Ascomycota > Lipomycetes > Lipomycetales > Lipomycetaceae > Lipomyces > Lipomyces orientalis. Next base: position 73,809 of record JAJLTP010000029.1, read on the forward strand.
TTCTCACGCTTGGGTGGCGGCTCATTAAAGCCGCAGACGCGCTCGTTCATGCGGATTACTCGCGAACTGGCAGACGAGTTTGCGCCCGCGGACGCGGAAATCAAGCACGAGGCCGAAATCACGATGGCGTTCCGCGATGAATCCGGGGACGGCGAGGAAGACGATTATGAGGACGATGAGGACGATGATGATATGGATGTCGCGAGCTCACGAAGACGCGCTGACCGCCGGAAACAAAAGTTTAATAACAAGTACAAGGATTGCTATCCCGCCGTGCCGACCGGAGACACCATATTGGATACGCCGGCTAGTCCATCAGCAGCAAGTGGGAAATTACTCGAGTCGCCTCCGTTTCAACGCCGAAAACGAGCAGCAAGTGCAGCGAGTGTAGGGTATTGGAGCGACCAGCGTGGAGACGACGACGATGACATGTTGAATGATATAGACGACGGTCGGAGGGACTATAATGGGGTTGGCGTACCAAGCGCGAGTGCTAGTCCCGTGGCTGGCGCGATGTTCATCCAAGCTCTGAAGCGGCCGAGCGAGGGATGGGAGTCGCCGCTGTCGACGTCGCCAGTCGGATCGGCTGGATTTGATCGAAAATTGAAACGGAGGGGAACGGTCGACGAACGATTCGAACCGTATTCGATCAAGCGCCGCGCGGTGTCGCCCGGTATGGTCACGGCTGCGAGTCCGACCGTGGGATCACCTGGAACGTTTGCTGCGGGTAAGCGAAGCATGAAGCAGATGCAAGATACATATGATCGCATTCAAAAGATGAGCTTAAATTGATTGGCCTTTTATTTTGCGGGATCAACATTTTATTGGAGAGTAGGATTAATATCTTTTTGGATTATATGGTGCATTGTTACGGATCAACAGAAAAATTACGGATTCGGGATTCAGGGTCGGACGTTTTTTTTTGGTGTTTAATGTGTACATAAAATCGCAAGTCCCTGCTGGCGACATCAAGAAATAAGATGAACCAAAAATTTGGGGGCAAGCCGACGGAATGAAATCCCAAGACGGCTAAAACGGATCTTCTTAGCTACGGGTGGAACTTCACTCACAGGAAAAAAAGAAGCCGTTTAAGAAAAAACCTGTGAGCCCTTCGAGAGCCTGGCTGCTGAAGAAATGATGACGACCAAAATATAGGGGATACAAGCCAAGGCTCCGTCGGACGTTCCTTTCGAAGCTGTAGTATCTACCTTCACACATACTAACCGCGAAAAAAGGAACGTGTCACGATAACAAAATGTGATACAGTACCTTTTGCACGTAGCCCATGAATCCTATTAGTAACCAATCGTGGTCCGATCCGTTCGGAGTTGGGCGTCGACGCGGGTGATGTGTTCCTAAGGTTAATACAAACTCCCCAATGGTAGATACGAGCCGATTCTAGCTGACACGTCGACTATTGGTACGACGACGATTTTGTTGCCAACACGAAACCGAAAGCGAACGTCTGAATCAGTCGAAACCGTCGACGGCGCAAATGGTGGACAATGGACAAAGGACAAAGTCAAAACCTGAAAAACAATCCAGACTGAAACCCGCCCAAAAAAATGGCATCGACAATGAAGATCCCGTCTCACATTCATCATAACCCCACTATTCGAAACAACACGAGTTCCTCCGCTTCACAGACCACACCAATCAAAATGTATCAAACTGCAATACGCCGAAAATAAATGCCCCATAACCAAACATTGCTGACAACAGCCCAACGACAAGAAACGCCATAATGAACGATGAAACAACCTCGAAAATGCATCGAATCGAACGGAAAACAGGTTCACTCAGGTTGCTGAAAACGTGACACGTGGGAAATTAAACCAACAGTCGACAAACGTTGCAATACTTTCGATCTGGGTTATTGAAATATGACAGGAAGGGTAATTTGGTTGGCCGAAACATTGGCGGTCGGTATCGAGCTGCCATCGACGATCGACGGGGTCGTCGACTGCTTAAGCGGCAGTCGGTACCGAGGCAGCCATCGACGATCGACGAGATCGTCGACTAAGTTAGTTCACTCGGCAGGTTGACGCATAAGCTAACCGATCACAGTTGAATGATACTGAAGGCTTTTCGTTGACGAATCCATCCACCGGATGTATTACTGCGCGGCGATTCTCATTGCGAGAAAGCGTGCACGTCTCTCCATGGTTGCAACCACTCTGACCATCTAACTAACTAATTAGTATCAGAGCTAGACGGGGACTGCTAACCGGGGTGTCCGTTGGTCCGCAGGATATTATGACGCGAGGTCATGCCGGTTGTCGTTCGATCCTGCTGTTGATTGACCATGGAACCAAACCCATTGACGATAACATGCGAATCATCAACCACGGTAAAGAAAACCAAGCGCATTGGGTTGGACGGGACCGACGAGGTCTTTATATAGACGAGCGAAGGGTTGGGCGAGGCCCAGCAAGATCTGGTGATCGATCGATCGCGGACGAGCGAAGGTTGAGCAAGCCGTTGCACCGCCACACTCAGCCGCGCATGACCAGCGATCGTCACCGTCAAGCGAATCGCGTGCGCCACACCAGCCACTCACGTGCCTCCTCGCGTCATGATGAGGCTGGTGCGGCCTGAATTCGTCGTCATCGCTTTGCCTCTGCGCGTTTCCACAACCCACCATCGTATCGCACAATCGCTTGGCCAGCAATCCAAACGACTCTGAACAAAACTGCCTATCGTCGGATTTGATTGTATTTCCCGCTCTTAGACAAATACACGGGAAGTGGCAACAATTAATCCCGCCATGTCAGCATCGGAAGCGAATGTACGTGAAGCTCAGGTATGTTACTACTACGGCCGCCATCAGAGAGAAATGTGTTACTGCTCGTTCCTGGATAGCTGACGATATGTTATTTAGAACGACAGTCGGTTAGATGATCTGGCTTCAAAGCTGTCGTCACTACGGCAGGTGACTTCAGATATCCACCAGCAGGCGTCTGAGACTTCGTTCATCCAGTCTTCTGTAGGTTCATAACGTTTGCTTTTGCGACGTGTAATGTAAAATGCAGTTCTAACGCAGCTCCTTTAGTCAGAAGCGTTCACGACACTCACATCTTCAATAAAACATTCGTCGCAGCGTCTTGCCAGAAGCGCAGGAGTGTCGTATCCAATATACAAGACCGTATTCTTCATATTGGCTGCCGTCCTGTTTATATATCTCGTCTATCTCTTGGTCTAAATAGTCATTCAATAATTGTACGTTAGTGTCTAGATGCATGCCACTACTTTCAACCTCCGAGGTCTTTGCATAATATTTTTCAATGCAGGATTGCAAAACAACGTGCCCTCGGTCAGTATCCTTCAACCCATGGGCAGCATTGGATATTTGAACTTTTTGTTCGATTAGATTTGGGTGGTAACAGACGCAGGCTGGGGATGAGCTTGTAGTCTTTGTCTGTAGGGAACTTCTGTTTCATAGTGCAATGCTAACCGGCGTTATATATATCTTGTTTGAAGAGCCCTAAATGCGCATGCCGCCTGTAAGCAGAACAAAAATTCGCCTTTGAATCTTGTTCACCGCATATACAACACGATTGTTCATCACTTAGCACTTCGTCCGCCACCAATATCCTGTCCCAATCGATAGGCTCCGATTGTTTTCCCCCATTCGATCTTAGATCTTGTGACCGGCAATTGCCGTCTCAAACTCTTGAAGGCCCCGTCACTGAGACCACCAAATTCACGGTTCAGTTCCTCCTGATAACTGCGTTCTAACGTGGCAATGGACTTGACGATAGAACTTGTCTGTGCGCTCTTGAAATCTGACTCGACCTGCTTCGTTGATTTCAGGCGGACATTGCCATCTTCATAGTAATGCACATCAATCGCGATAGTACCTGCCAGTGATCCAGAAGACATGTTCGCGACATATGATGAACGCCATCGCCCGTTCCTTTAGGTATGTTAGTTAGTTGGTGCGATTGGAGACGTTTCCAAGCTTACCAAAAGTTAGACGGGCTGTATTTGTTGCCCACGATTACAATCGCAATCTCGTCCTCGGAAGCCTGGGGAAAGACTCCGTACGATGACGGATTGGGGTAGTGCTCCAAGACGTAATGCTTAACATCACTGGTTATAGAAGCACTATTATATGTTAATCTATGCTGCACACTCTGTTCCAACGAATACTAGCTTACACAGTGTCCCCGGCGCCATCATATTCTTCGACACCACTAGCTTGCTAGTTATATCGGTTAGAATTGCTCGCCATAAAACAATTGCTTCGATTGCTTTGTCATACCAGACTCCGGTGATCTATGCTGAAGCTCTTGCCCAGTTCTGGATCGTAGAACGTGCCTGATCCAAGCTTGTTGTACTTGCTGACAACAACCTGAGTCATATATACGTAAATACCGATTCCATAAAAACCCAAAATCTCAATCATAGTTGCTTACCGCCTTTTCAGCGCCTGGAATATTGACCGTCACAAACTCAGACAAGTTGTAATTCTCAAACGCCGACTCTAAGCCATCGATTATATCACCGTCTTCTTCCACAATGGACTTAATGTCTTTCGGTAGGTCAGCATACGTCTTGGATCAGAATTTTCACGGAAAAAAAAAAGTCGAATCTAACCATCGTAGACTTCTTTAATCTAATTCAATTTATGTGTTAGTACGCGCCAAAGCTCAGCTTCCAGTCTGCATACCTCGCCAGGCGGCGCATCGTTCAGAAATCCCGAAGCGGCCTTTATTTTCGCTTGAACATACATTTAAATATATCTTCCGGCGATCAAGCGATAAAACGTGGAATGCTTATGCGAAATCCTGGGGGACAGGATGGTATCTGGCCGATACGAGCTTGCGCAACCACCCCGAGATGTGCCGGGTAATCCCGGAGTCCGCAATTGGTTCGTAACATTCAAAATAAAGTTTAAACATCTCAAGGGAAATCAACTTCAGTCGGTCTCAGTCAATGGCTTAAGTCGGTTTCGTTGGCCGGACGTCGCTTGTCGAGAACCTTTTCACACTTTAGCTACAGCAGGAGCAGAGTCTGTCACTCTCAGCCTGAGTCGTCTCGTAACTTTTCGCCGTTTCACCAACGATCTCAAATGATCTCCCGCTCTCAAAAGCAGGCTACATGTTACCGTTACAATAGGTTACAGGAAAACGATAAGAGCACAGCAAAATGCTGCGGATTGGAACACGAAGTTTTTATGTCTCGTGCTCCGCGATGCATTCACGGCTGCAGGTTTCCACATTGCCAATGGCAAGTCTTTTTTGCGAAGCAGATCTGCTCTTTGTCGCGCCGTAATGTACTGTCGTGGAACAATCAAATTAGTGCTATTTAAAGCTTCAACATGCGCAAGACTTGTAGTAACATTTTCTGTGTGGATTTCGTTACATTTGTTAGACTTCCATAAAGCTCAATGCGGGTCCTTCCAAAAAGCTATCACGATATCATACAATCATAAGTGGTCTAACTATAGGATCGTGTCGCATTGTGCTAAGTCGATCCATGAATCGTTCTGTTTGCGTGCGGGAATTTTATGAGTCTGCTTGTGTACACCCTGTGGACAAGAATGATATCCTATCACCGGCGTGTGATTACGGTGACGGCAGTGGGACCTCAAGCCGCCTGTTGTCGTGGGAAGGGAGTCAGTCTATTACGTACAAACTACATCTTGCATCTCTTCATCCGCCTGATACTACGAACATATGCCAATATCCTAAGCCCTTAGGTCTCTACTGGCCTCCAAATCACACATCTGAAGCTGCGTGTTCTGCCCAACATAGAATCCCATCTCGGGAGGCAATGGAAGACTAAACATAACACTGTCGGTCAAAAGGCTGTTTTCTATCCTCCCGTCGAACTGGTTGATCGTAGACGAATCAACATAACTAGGCTCGCCAGACCCTTTATTTGTTGCCCGTTGCGAATATGCCTCTGTTGGATTGGACAATTGTGTATAGGACAGTGACTCAGGTGTGCTTGACTTGATATTGGATTGGGATGCAACGATGCCCTGAGTCGACCGTAGCGATTGAGACTGGGATTGCCTGATTGGAGACACTTGATTCGGGACACGGCAGTAGTAGATCGAAGGTGGTTTCTGGGTGCTTGGCACGGAATTTGTTCTGAAATCCTGGGAATCGTGGGCTTCGGACCTGGTGAAAGAGTTGGTAAATATCCGAACTGGCTCCGTCATTTCTGGCGTTGGATATGCAAGGCCAGCCAGGCCGTCTGGATCCTCGGTATCGGAGTGCAAGGACTCACATTCTGACCATTCTGAGCTTGAGATATATGAGCTTTGAAATGCTTTGTGGTCGTCGGAACCCGGAATATCTCCAACCGGAGTACATACCGCGGCGGGAGTTGCTCGACTACTAGTCTTGTCCATACAGTTGTCATCAGTGGCATGATCATCTCTCTCTTCTTCTATAGCTCTATCACGCTCATTCTCATCACATAGGCGCTCTACTCTACCATCCTCTGCAAAGGTGTCAGGAACGTAATCCTCGCCTCCCGTGCCAGTAAACATCGCTCCAACCGACGTGAGGCTTGTTGTAGCACGAGCAGCAAACGTGAAGTCAAGAGCCACCTCCACGCTTTCTGCAGTTGCTCTCACTTCCAAGTTCGGGTCACTTTGTGTCAGATCATGGTTTGGGTCTAAGCCGGTAACTCCATGCTCGTCGACTCCCTTCCTTTGCAATTTAGCCTGTTCACCTTGGTCGCTGAGAATTTCACTACACGAATAGTAGCCATCAGACAATTCGTTGCCAGTCAGCCCACTCCCTTTAAGATCCCAGACGTTTACTGTATTATTGGACTCCCACATTCTAGTTCCCTCCAAGGTCGCACTGCCTTTCCCGAAATCCTGCTCGGCTGCCAGTTCGGATCTTTGTCTACTCTTCACTGGCGACGTCGAGGAATAACAGCTATCTGAACTCAAATAATCATACTCCTCCGCATCCGAACTCGGCACGACTCGCCGCTTCTTGCGGCGCGTCTCGCTCGAAGTCGACAGAGGCGTCCTGCTGCTGCTGCTACTAGCATGAGGGCTGACGGCTTCTATCCGGTCGAACGCGGGGCCGTAATTCTCTTTCTCCACAGAAGATCGCACAAAGTTCAGAATGTCGGCTTGACTATGTGCGTGTGGCTGTGGCAAGCAGGAACGGTGGATATAGCCATGGTTAAATATCGCAACTTCTTCGAAGGCCGCCAGACGCGTCTGCTCGAGGCTGCGCAGTGTTTGTCGCCGTTTTGGCATGCAGCACGATGTATGATGTATTCGTCGGACTCTTACTGTCCTAAGGTAGCATGAGCCTCAGAATGGTGGACAGCGGTGAGTCAGCTACGCATCGTAAACACTAGAAGCACTAAGTTGACAGACGCGTCGCGTCGATGAGAATTACAAAGCCCTAACCCGACCCCTCGAAAGGCGCATAGGGAGATTATAACGGTACCACAAACCGAATTCACCATTCACGCAGATCCGTACATTCGTTACGACTGTTTCTAACATTGGGAATCGAAAGTCATGCCTTAATAATACAATAATAGAAAGATAGCAATGAGCGGTGATGCAGTGGATCCTGACGCTCATGTCGAGGATGAGCTCGTGCTCGCGGATGTCACTGCTCAGCAAAACGCCGGAAAACCACCTGGCCAAGCTCCTCCGGTTCCGCAGATATCGTCACCTCAGACTCGGAGAAAACGGCAATTTGTCGAGATGGCGCCGGAATACATGAAACCGTTTGTCATTCACGTGAGTAGACTAGGTGTGGTATGTGGAGAATTACGTTTAACACTCAAGTCCAGCCGTTTAAAGAGAATACCTTGTCCCCCCCCTTGAGCATTACACCTATAAAAGCAACACCGCGGGAATATTTGCCCATCAGTATACTAGCAAGCAGTACCTCTCCATCAACCTCGTCTTCGTCAAAAAAGATGGAGAAATCTCTCGATCTCTCTCACCCAATGACCCAGTCCCGACCATTCGAAATGCAGCTTCCCGGATTGGGAAATAAGGTCTTATTTGTGAGGATTGAAGAGGGGAAGAGGCTGGCCGCGATAGAAAATATTGGAGAAGATGTGTACATGCTTACTATGCTGCCGGATCATGTTAAAGCGATGCACATTCGGACGATGTGGAAGACCGGTCGAAGCACTTCTGGACCTTCTGTTGCTTCACGAGAGAAGTTGTCGGACATCTGTGTGGATGAGGAGCGTATTCCGGAGTATGCCACTCTGGACGAGGATTTTGATGGGTATTGGAGGGGTATTGGGGTGGAATTTGCAGAGACGCCAGTACCAAATCCAGGAGTCGCTTCGCTGCTTGAATCGTTCAGCATGGCGCCTCCAACACCTGGAGATGACGCGTCCAAGAAATCCGAGCCACAGAAGTCAGTGACCATGAGCTCAACAAACCCCACGACAATCCCATTGCCTACACCAAAGGACTTTTCAACACGCGAACTTCTCAAGCACATGCAAGCCATGTACTTCGAAGTTCTCTACGTCTCCAAGTCCCCGCTCACCTACTTCGCCAAGCTCACCCTTGCCCGCTTCCGCACCCTCTGCAAAGATAACCCGGAAAAAATTGTCGAAGTTCTACAGCAAATGATCCTGACTGTCGGCGAATCGGACTTCAAGTACAAGTCAGGATTACCGAATATTTTGCTCGAGCTGGAGAATGCGCACGGCATGGATGAAGTGACGATCGGCCTTTTTAATCCCGAGAATCCATCTTCGGAGATTTCTATTCCTTCGGTTATTGCGCAGAGTATGGTTGGTTTGAGCTCGCTTGATCATGAGAGGCAATTTGTTCAGCGTTGGTGGAACATGGAGGAGGATGTTCGGCTACCAAAGTCGCGTGCCAGGAAGGTCGATGAAATTAAGAAGAGAGAGTACGTTGGGTTACGACCATGCTGATTATTGATCTCTGACTATTGTAGGACGAAAATGCAGGCTATCTTAGCCCTCGAGATTCTCGCGCAACAACATTCTCGCACCAGTGAAGCCACTAATTTGGTTGCAAACGGCACACGTATGAAAGCAAGAGCGAAAAAGAAACGGCCAACGACACACGACATGGGTCCGAACTTGAATTTACTTCTCGACGTATTGTTTGATAGGTTGTATATTTGGCAGACAGTTTCTAGTCTCGATTTTATTATAGCGACAAGTAAGCAGCAGGCCGATGAAGTTAGAGAGTTTTGCTTGGAAGTGATTGTTCCTTTGTAAGTTGCGCTGGCGACTTAGGGAGAAAGTCTTTCTGACAATACACAGTTATGGTTCGCGGCTGCCGAAACAGACTCAACGCCTGCTCAAGAAATGTGGCGGTGAGAAGTCATCGACTAATGCGTTGTCGTCGCCGCCTGCCGGTCCTAGCCAATCCAAGAAAGTGAAGCAAGAAGAAAGCGTCTCACCAATAGTGCCGTCGAAAAAATCACGATCAACGAGCAAGTCTGCGACCGACCCTGGTGCAACTGTTCGTGCTTTAAGTTCGTCGATCTTGAAGTGCGCAGATCTCAGGTCGGATCTGAATACGAACGGACGAAAACCGGCTGCAGCTCGTGGTGGATTATTGGTGAGCAAGAAGACGCTTGAGCGGCGACAGATTGATATAACGACGAAGAAATGATGCTACTGCAAAGATGTTACGACGAGATAAAGGATGACGTGTGTGCTGGGGTTTGCCTATCTGATTGTCGCGTGGTTTCGACGGATCAATATTTCATCATCATCATCTGCATCATCGCCATCATCACCATCAGTATCAGCATCATCGCCATCACACCATCAGTATCAGCATCATCACCATCATCATCACCATCATCATCACCATCATCATCATCACCATCATCATCACCATCATCATCACCATCATCATCATCACCATCATCATCACCATCATCATCATCGTATATCAACAGCCTTCCCTTATTCAAGACTAGTAGAAGAGCTGGGGACCACACGGATAGGTTGTCGAGCATTTTCGAGGAGAGGGGTATTGAATCATGCTCGCTTAGAGCACTAGCCACTACTGGAGATCATGTTGTATATAGACCTTGTAATTTCACTTGGAAAACGTTGCTGGCTTAAATAACTAAGTCTACTGAATTCCAACAACCCTTTCTAGATCCACACCTCCACTAGCACACATTTAGGGGGTCTTCACGGATAACGGATAATCGAAGATTTCTTGCTTACTAATACGAAAGAATAAAAAATTTGATTCGTAAGTTGATCATAATATTTCGTAAAATCATTCCTGTGGCCTGCTCCATATAATAACCCTGAAACCCTAATGTAGCCCTGGATTTCGCGCGACAAATATTTGGTCACAAATATCTGTATCCCGTATCTATATCTAGATAAATTAGCCTTACCTGTAGTTATTCATATCCGTAATATTCGTAATATCCACGGATACCAGGGATCTGAATCATCACTCATGTGATTTAGACGAGCTGGTCAATCCATTCGCTTTGAGGCAGCGGATCGTCTAAAGATCATGATCCGCTGACTATTATATTGAGTATCTTATTTGACCACTCGTTAGGCTCTAACGCGTCTATTTGATCCTATGATTCAACAGTACTGATATATCTCGCTCTGGGTTTCCACAACGCATTACCTGCGTCAGTGGCTCAATCCACTCGATTGGTTGGGTTACGATTTGTCTTGAAGTTCCTCACGGATCAGTTGACGCCTATACGCACGTGAGTTCTTGAATTTTTCACTTCTTGTCATATTCACGGGATATCTATGGATATATTCTTAGATAACTATTACTATATGCCCTAACCTGTATCGGCACATAACGAAATAATAACGTACTTCCCTAGCGAACCGCCCACACCACCGAACCGCCCATTTGCCCATCACACAAATACTACATGAAGCTATTCGCGCCAACATTAACCACCACGTCCGTAAATTAGAATAACTAGAACTGAAATATATAGCTATTTACTAGGACATTTCCTTATAGTATGGCTAAGATCACCACAGCCGCTGCAGCGACGTGGAGCGCGATGCGTGCAAACCCTATTCGCCTCAGGCTTTTCATCTTGGTGCTCATTAAGTTGATCATTTACCTCCTGAAAACGGTCACGAGCCTCCGCTACAGTCAGAACTTGATCAGCGCCTAGCGAAGCACGTTTCCTAGCTTTCTTCTTAATCTGGTGCTCGTTCTCGGCTCGTACACGTTTCAATTCATGTTCCAGTAGGAGGCTTGTTGCCATAGCCTGATGGCAACACCTCACGATCTGATTGATATGCCTACGGATGGGGCTACTCGAGATATCTGGTAGCTGACGTCTCTTACTGAGGCTCGTATGCATGCTCTGGGCCTTCCGGTCAAGTTGACTAGCTGTCCGCGGTGTTGGTTAGCTTGATTTCTCCTGGCTACTAGCCTCAGTAACTGGGGATGGTGTACGTAGTCGATAAGTTATTTTCTCAAGTACCCGATCCTGATCAAAAGGGACCAGTCCAGTTCCTGCGAATCCGGCACGTATATTCTTTACATTCAACGCGGTGGCTCGTACAGCAGGGTAGACGTGTAGGAAGTCTTCCTTATCGATATGGTTTCTACCGGACCGCATCATCCCCTCAAGAGCCTTGCCATATTCTCGCTTCAGGGGTCGAAAACAACCTACGTCCAATGGCTGTAGTCGGTGAGACGAATGGGCTGGCATACAGAGCGATATAATACGATTTTCCTCACAGAATCTATCAAATTCCGAGGTGATATGGCTACCATGTCCATCAAGAATCAATAGTCTATATCTTCCAGTTGAATATACGGCTGAATAATGGTGAAAAATATC